>JANHGB010044037.1:0-28004 GCA_026283785.1 Coracopsis vasa
CCCGTTCTACTTTTTCACCATGTGTTGGGAGAACACAGATCAGTAATGTGTTTTGGTCTTAATTACAGTATTTCCATAGCATTAAAAAAAAGGATGTTTAATCCCAGCAGCGTTTATGTGTTTATGAGTACTAGCACATGCAATATGGTCGGAAGGGAGCTACCTTTTAGATAAGGGGAAAATAGTATTATTTCTTTACAAAGCACTGATGGATGATTTTGTTTCTGTGTTTTAAATACAGTTCTGAGGGAAGCAATGAGACTGAAAATTCCAAATCTTCAGACTAGATCTTTCCACACTTTAACAACAATACACCAATGCCAAAGCTTTAATAAAATTGGACGTCTGTTATTAAAGCTGAATAATGAAGTTGACAGAACATCTGACAGAAGAGCAAAGTCTTGGGATTTGTATGCTCTGAAAACTGCATTCCCTTGTTTGACAAGTCGGTATGTGCAAGTCAAGAATTGGCAGCTGCTCCAGGGAAATGTATCGGCTTTGGGAAAAAATGCTTACTTTCGGAGTGGGGAGGGGTTTTTTCCATCCTGGAAACATTTTGGTGTGGCGATGATGGAAAACTACAAGCTCAATACAGAGCATATTGCAAAACAAAGGAACATATCATCAAGATTTTACTCAGTTGTATCAGCTGGCAAAATTATTCCAAAACACAGTAACCAGCCAGTTAAGAGGCCACCGAAGGCACCAAGGACTAAGCAGCCATCCAGAACTAACCAGCCACTACCGTCAGACATGCAGGTAAGAGATAAAGTTTACAATCTGTATAACATTAAGGGAACTTCATCAGTTTAATTTAGATTCAGATTTGGGTTTAGATTAACATGTTAATGAAATGAACATGTTTGTCTGGGAGGAGGATTTAATTATTTACCCTATCTGCAAACAGAAACAAGCTTGGTACAAGCTAATGTGTCTGGTATTTTGAAGATAAAATGGAGATTATTAGCAATATGTAAGCAAAAGTGGAGGGAAGATAAGTGGTTGTTAATGTGGAAGTATGAAATCCATTACATTCAATATTGAGAAACAAAGTCGAGCTTTCAGAATATTTTAACTTTCCCTAGGTATCCTTGCTTGTCCAATTCTACGCAGTTTTAAGGCCTCACTCAAACAGAATGCAAGATGAAAGTGAATAGTATAAGGTTTATATTCAGATTAAGTTTCAGATAGGAAATGAAATGGCAAATGTAGCCAGTGTTACTTGAGGAAGATTATTCCACGTGGAGAAATAGAGCCTTGATCTCCAGGCTCCAAGGTCTGTAGAGTAACTGCAGCAACAAATTGTTTTGGATAAAATGAGATATCGTTAAGTGGAACAGTGCATACTTGTGGCTGTTTTTCCTTAAGATAGTTCTTTACAAGCCTTAATCCTAGCCAAGGCAGGCCTTAAGCATACTTGTATATAAGATGTCCAGGGGAAATCCTGGTATCAGAAGTGTTATGGTTCTCCTCAAGCTACAACAACTGAGTTCGAGGATATTTTTAATAACATTTTGTTACAGATGAAACTGAAACAAGTCTTGTGCTTTCAGAAATAGCTTCAGCAATGCAAATGTGTCCATTACGTGATCCACTGAATGTGAGCACAGGAAGTTTTAATGCTTGCCTTCTTGTCATCTAAGCTTCTGTTTAATATTTTGTATGGTGAGCAGGAGTATGCTTTAATGTAAGATAAAGACTTAATTCGTGACAGGTTAGCTCCTGCTTGTATTTTCCCATTGCTTTAAAAAAAGAAAGTGAAGAGTATTAGTCCTGAAACACCATGTAATGTTTCAAGCTTGCTATTCATGCTATGATGCTACATTCAGACATTGCTGCTTTTTATTGTTGGGTGAAGTGACTTTTTTTTTTTGGATTCATGATGCTTTTAAATGCAGCACAGAATGCAAACAGTTTCTTTGTTTGATGTTTTCATACATATGTATGCAAGTAATATACACTGCTATTTTTACTTTCTTCCAAAGTGAAGAAATGGAGAAAATACTGCCTGACATACTGAAATAATAATATATATTCTAAGAAAGCTTCCACATGGCAAAATGCTGTGCCAGAAATGACATAAACTCAGGCCTAACAAAAACATTTGCTGTTTTTGAATAAACCCCATGTGGTTTTGTCAGATAGATATACAGCCCGATCTACAAGGGTCCATGCTGTCACCTCAACTGCAGGTTGACAGTACTTTGGAATAAGCATGGGTTTTTACCTGTTCGTGTATAGAAAAATAACTGAAAGATGTGGCTGATTTCTGCAAGATGACTGATAGAAGTAGTGCAAATGGAGAATCATTATGGGGATTTTCAATGCACTGTCAGTTTTTTCTAAATCCTGGTGTCACAAAACATCCTGCTGCCTTCCTACGCCTGTGTGGAGGCAGCCAAGGGCCCTTGGGTATCACGGGCCCTATTACCAAGGCTGTTACCTTAGGACAGGCTGCTGCATCTCCTCTTTCCTGCTCTGCCTCTTGAGACACTATCTAAGCCTACTCCTAAGGTTCTCAGTTAGTTGAACCCCAAGGATCTCTGGTGATTTTTGTCTGTGAGGGCGTTGCAGGTGACACCTTTCTTTTACAGAACACTCTGTGAATGAGCTCGTTCCCACCCCTCCCCAGCTCTGGTCTTCATGTGGTGTTTATAGGCAGAGTGCTGAGCACCAGCAGTGATAGATGATTGTAAGACCAGTTTTTCAGGATAGATGGAGGAGTTACCTGAAAGCAGTTAAGTGATTTAGTCAGTCCATGAGTGAGTGGTACCACTATTCAGTTTAGTTAATCTCTTAAGGTCTGATGGTGTGAAAAGCCTCTGAGCTAATCTTTAATGCTATAGCCACATAGTACAGAAACAGCTTGAAATTCAACTAAAGATGTAGTTTTTACTACACTTAGGATAAAGATTGATTCCTATGGTGATAAGAAGATTTAATTTCATCCTACAGGTTTTCTTCCTTAAAAATTTCGGTATGCTTCAAGTGGAAGGGATGGGCTATGGAGAATTATTACAGTTGTTGGGGACGTGGTGATACAGAAAATGAGTTGTTGAGGTACTTAAGGGTGACTGCTCCTAGGGGTAGCTGTTGTGGTGCTCTGGATAGAATCTCAGTGAAGCCCCAGCTGTTGGCAGAATGGAGGAGAGTGGTGGGTAGCTGGAGTTTCTTTCTAGCACCAGTACAGATCTTGTGCTCTGGGCTGGTTTCGGTTGTTTGATTTTTTATTTTTTTTTTTGAGCTTGCAGGTGAAAGTGACATAGCAGAAGGCACGGCACTGTTTTAACATGTCTGGTTTAGGAGTATCCGAATCACTCATTGTAGACTTTTTGGCTGTATCTCCACCAACTGCCGTGGGAACTTAGACATTTAGAGTGCCTGTGGACACATATTTTAGGTGTCTTAATCTTAGATTACACGCAATCCAAATATTTTCCATCAAACAAGATTTTAGTAAAAACTTAAGTGAAACAGTACGTTGTTAAAAGAACCAAACTAGTGCATATCCAAAATGCTATTTCAAGTATGTAGTCTTAGTAGGAAACTTCTGTTTCTCACTAAATGTAGTCTTTACATCGAAACTAAATTGCAGCAGTCAGGCAGAAAGTCTGTCCTGTAGTGCATCTGCCCTGAAATGAATGGTAGCACAAGTAGTAAACTGTGGGAAGCATGGAGCAGGATAGAGGTTTTCAGATGATATCTTAGCTAGAAGAATTTGCTCCCTTAACTCTTGAGTTTCATGGCAGAACATATGTACTTCTAATAATCAGAGCTTTCTGGAAGAATCTGAAATATATCGTTTGCCTTGTCAGTTTAGGGATTGAGAATTGATTTATGCAGATGAAATTGTGATAATGCAACTTTCAAAGGTACAGCAGCAAGGGAACTGAGAATGGAGTTCCGTTAACTCAGCCTCATAGTACAGTCATGGAAATAGGCCTACAAAATTGTTCACTGAATACTGTAATTACTTTTAAAGTTTATTTTCTATTAGTGATCAGTGAATTAGGATGATGTGTAAGGAAAGCTTTGTAAGTGATAACAGAGTGTTAACACTGAAGAACAGAAGTTAAATGTGTGGTCATGATTCTGATGACTGGTAATGGGCCCTCCAAAGAGGGCCTTGCTGTTTGATAATGTATGATTGCTGTGAGAATATAATTCGGATTTTAAGTTGAAGTGTATTGTGGTTATAAATGCATGCAGATGGCTACAGTTCTTCTGTTCATTTGTTGTTAGTTACATCCCGATTTGTATTAGTTACAGAAAGGTGGGAAGTGACTGATCCACAATGAGACACACTGCTTTCTGGATATCTTATACTGCATTGTACTAAAACCCATTATCATGGGACATACATGCTATCAGAGCAAAGGAATCCACTTAAAATGAATAGTAGAATTTGTGAATCGGTTTATTGTGACCTGTTTGGTTAATCAAGAAAATCTTTGCACAGCTGACTTTCTTATTCTTCACCATGCATGAGTCAGTCTCATTGCAAGTCATTTTTCCAGTCATTGTTTTGAATATGGCATTTTAGTTGTTTAAGATTGTGGATATTGAGACAAACTCTGGCTGTTGTGTCTGGTTTGACTGTGGTGTCAGTTGAAACTATGTTGTTAAGCACAAGATTCAGCTGGGGGTGACACTGTAGATCTGCAGCACCTACAGCTGACCCAGAAGATCTGTTACTTTCTGTGCTGCAGTGTTGCAGTGGCTCATTATCTCGACAGTGAGCTTTGTGCCTGCAAGAACATGATTGCTTGATAAGCAGGCTGGGATAGTTAACTCCATTTATCTTTAAAATACAGATGCTATAAAGCTGGTATTGAGGATATCTTGCTTTTAATTTCAGTGATCAGACATATGTCATAAACTGTAGGATGGGAGAGCAGTAGCAAGTGTATCTCTACTGTTGAAGCATTTGATTGGCATTCAGGGAGGAAGGGTTCACTTTGTTGCTCTATCACAAAGTTCTTTGGTGCTACTTTCTCATGTCACCTGGTTTGATCTCGGTCTGTGATTTGCTTTTCCACTTAACAGGGAGTGAGTAATCTCGTTAGTGCTTGTACACCAGATGGACAACATGGCAATGATGTTGTAGAAAAGAGTGAATGAATGAAAATTGTCACTCATGATAAATTTGAGGCAAACACTTGTCTTTATGAACATCTTGCTTCAGCCTTGCCCTAACTCAAATCTCTGTTCCTTTGGCACAGAATCTGATGCAGTGCACAGCCTTTGCAACAGCAGATGAATATCATCTTGGTAATCTGTGTCATGACCTGACTTCACATGGATATGTTGAAATAACAAGTTTGCCTAGAGGTAGATTTTTGAAACATATTAAAGCAATGTTTTGCCTTGGGAAATGAAGTATGGGTGAGGTGTATAACTTTTATAACTTGATGTATACTTATTCTGGTAGTACCCTGGAATATATCATACTGCCTATAAAATACTGCTTTGCTTAAACATTCCATCTGCCTAAAAAAAAGGCCCTGCAACTAAACCTTTCAGAGTAGAATATAACAAGCACTTGCTGTTACCCTATGATAAATTTACACTAAAAGTACTGAAAAATTCGATGCATGCAGGAAAAATAGATTTGGAAATTTTCTGATACAAAGAATTTCTATATAAATTCAGTAACTGAAAAAATCTGAAAGTTTTCTTTATTTTAATTAATCTTTCAG
The DNA here is from genome assembly GCA_026283785.1 of Coracopsis vasa. Taxonomy (NCBI): domain Eukaryota; kingdom Metazoa; phylum Chordata; class Aves; order Psittaciformes; family Psittacidae; genus Coracopsis; species Coracopsis vasa. The sequence continues at coordinate 5,700 of JANHGB010044037.1, forward strand.
TAATATGATACCATAGTGCCTCAGCTGTCAGAATGATTTTGTGATTTGAAGTGTTGCATCTTCTTTCTATACCACACTTCTATTAATGTAAAAATCACTGAGGGTTGGAGAGGAAGGCATGCAAGAGAGAATCTTGCTGACTTAAGTGAAATGAAAAAGATATGTACATAAACGCTTAATTCTAGTAAGGAGAATGCAGTTGATACCCTTTTTAGTTATTATTATTTGGCCAAATATACCCTAGCAATTGTTGAATGCTGCTTCACTTAGCTAGGTTTCAGCAAAACAATTGGCTCTGGTTTCCATACAGAGTATCTCTGAAGACTTGGGAAAGTATGGCTTAGGAATAGCTGAAGTATACTACAAGAGAAAAACAAATGGAGCTTTTTATAGCTGAAGGAACCTTATGCTCTAGAGCAACTGTGGTTTTCGTATGATGGCAGTAGAGTGCCTTTCTTTTTTTTTTTTTTTCCTTAGAATTAACAAGGTGTATGAAGCTAAGGGAATGACAGTGCTTATGGGCATTTTGGTAGAGGTTATCAAATATCTGGCTGCCTCTCAAACACTTAATAATCCAAGCGCAGTAATTCTCCAGTGGGTCTTTCTCAAACACAAGATTTACTCATGATCATCCTGCTCAGAAAGACAAGGTGCTTTAGATTCTGGGCTTTGTCTTTCTTTGTAGTTTCATTGTATTAAAACCAGCAGTAGTTTCACAGCTTTGGGATAGAAACTTTGTATGATTCCAGCAATACTGGGAATTAACCATAAGGCTGTTGCTGGTATTTTACCCTGAGAGTGGGGGGTTTGCCAGTTCTTCGATTTCTTTATGGTATATTTCTGACTCCTTACAATACATACTTCATTTATCAAAAGTTTGGAGGAAGTAATGATGACAGGATGGTGGATTGTGCCAGCCGATCGGTTGTATTGTTGTGGTTGGCTTGTGCATGTAGCAGTGGTTGGTTACTAACTCAAACGCTGAATCTTGGAAAATCAAAAACCACTAGCACATAGAAATCTAAATCAGCAATTATGGTGTGGATTTATTGCTTTGCATTGTTCTCTCTAAGCATTAGTATTGTTTTTAAGCTTTTTAAATATATTCTAGAAGCAGGTCCTCTACCTCCACTTACAATGGACCAAATTTTCTTCAATTGTATATGTTTTGTCTGAGGTGGATAAAGAAAGATAAGGGTGCTATCTGAAAAGTCAACTAAGAAAATGCAGAGAAATGTTTCTTCCATGGTGAACTTAAACTTCACAGCCAGAACTTGCTCTAGTGATTCATCAAATCACGTGTTTCTGAACTGGAATAGCAAGTGAAAGGAAAGTTACAGAGTTCATACAGACCAATTGTGTGATCTCAATTCAGGTATTAGCAAAAGTATATCCGATAAGTAGTCATCTCTCTCTGCTGCCTTAGTCTACCTGGCCTCTGTGGCAGTAAGTCAGAATGTGGAATTTGTATACAGGTTGAACTTAATGCTTTGTTGCTTGTCTTGTGATCTTTCTGCAGAGGATTTGAACTTACTAAGGCTTAGGTGTTAGGCCCTGCAAATTTCTCTTTGCAGTCTCACCTTATAATAGAGGTAGGGGGTTTTGCTGGTCTTGCTCCCAGTAGTTCTGCAACAAGGTCAGTCATGCTGAAAAGTAACCTTTTTTGTCAAAATGACATCAGGATTTCTAAAATGTTGTCTATATAAGCAAGTGGAGCAGATAAATAGAGAAAAAAAAAGAAGACCCTGCTCTGAGAACCTAGCATCCACAGTTTGTAAGTTTTGGGACATTCTACTTACATTAGCTCAAGTCTAGTCCTTTGTAACAAATGCCTGTGGGAGTACCACAGGTGCATTTTTTGGAGCTTCTTTTTCAGTTTAATGCAACAAAAAAAATCCAGTTTTGTACTCTGTTACTGTTCTGCAATGCACGTCAGAAGTGTGGTAAATGAGGGTGGCTGGAAGGTTTGTTTCAAAAGCATGCTTCTGAACTGACGGAAGATGCAGGTGTACCCTCTCCTGGCCTCGGGGTGTGTTCTTTCAAGTTTCTGACTGTCAAAGCAAAGTCAGCACAATTTGAGTGCAGATTAGTCCCTTACTGTATAGAAAAAAGAAAGATCTTCCGGGTAAGCAGATTTGAATGGTAATTTCTCTGCAGCTGTGGGCAACTTCGATAGTTGCATGTCCACTTCTGTATTCTGTTACTGGTTATTTACTGTGCCCTGAATCAGTTTTCCCTAAGTCTTGCTCTTCAGAACTGTTGCATTTCATTAACTAAAGATTCCAGTAAACTTCAACATAGCAGCTGAGTCTTTCTGGAGCATGGCACTTCAGAGCAGCAGTGTAGTTTAATACTATAGTTTGCTGGCAAGCATTTCTATCAGAAAAAATGGGACTGACTGACTGATGTGTTGGCATGTAACTGTTAAACCGGAATTATGTGCTTATAGCTATCATGTTTAGAAGTTTGACCAATTCTTCTTTTTTTTTTTTTCCATTTTTTTCAAACTAGATGCTGCAAATGTTTTGGTGATGGGTACTGAGAAATCTGTAAAAGATTATGATCCTGGCATGATTTTTTTCTTCAGGTAAGCTATAAATCACACCCAAAACTTTTATTAAAGTTTTATTAATAGCAGTGATGTGAAAGAAGTAGTGTAGCTTGCTAGGTCATTGCATAATAGTACCTCATGAAACTCAAGGAATAACTGTCCAATCAGAATGATTAAAAAAAAAAAAAAATCAGAATTATCTAACTGGTTGAAAGATGACTTACCTCCTCATGGGTATTGTTAAAGTGTGATTCAAAAGCAACTATTAGGTAGTTTTTGTGAAGGTAGTATTAAGTTTCTTGATTCACAGTGTCAAAAATTGCCACTGTCCAACTTGAGTTTTGCACTGAAATACATTTAAAACAGCATAATTACAGCTCAGTTTTTCCTTGAATTCACAGGGAAGGGGCTGTTGTGTTTTGGAATGTGGAAGAGAAAAGTGTAAGTAAAGCAAAACTGTTTGTTAAAACATGGTAAGCAGATGTTTTGTCAGGCCCACCAAGCCCAGCAAGGTTGGGCTTTGTTTGGGAGCTTGGATCTCTCCATGAAGGACAGATTCTTCTCCTGTTGAGTGCAGGTACTTGCGTGCTGCTGCCCTTAACCTTGTCTTCTGCTGAAACCTTTGAAACTTGACTTTTTGCACAAAATGAGCAAATACATGTGTAACATTGAAAGTAACATTTTCTACTCAAGGCAAAGAATCTGAAACTTTAAACTGATGAGACTGACAAAAACAAAATTCTTGCAGCTGTACACCTCAAAGAAGTTGATGAGAAAAATCAACCTGTGAATGGTTGTTTGAGATGCAGTAATGTAACAGAAAATGTCTTAGAAGAAAAAGATGATTATATTTTGTTCCATTTAACTCAAAAGTATTCAAAACTTATGTTTGGATAACTTTGAAAGAGTCAGAATTTATAAGGAACTTCTTAATATTATTTCTACCAGTTAGCAATTTTCCTGAAGGAGGATTTGTATTGGTTGATGTAGTTGTTAAAATATGTTGATACTGAAATGACGTACCCCTTAACGATAAACTGGCACTCTTTGCTGAGCAAGGGGGGTAATGCCACAGGCATATCTATTTTTATGAGTATATTTATAGTCAGTTGCTTTTTTTTAATACATTGATTTTTATTACTGTGGTTAAATAAAACTGGATTCTAGATACAGAGTATGTGAAATTAAATGGTGTATTGAACAGATGATACTGAGATGTATGGAAGTTCACAGGAGGATTTTCATTAAGGTAAATGAAAACACAGAGCAGTTGTTTCCAGATGAGAACAATTTCTGGATTCAAGTTCGCTTTTTTCTGTTTCAGACCTGAAATGTTCCTGCTTGCCTGTCTGATTTGGGGGGTTTCAGTGTATCAGCTGGCCTACCAAAAATACTAGTTCTCCCTTCAAATCTTACCTGTAGCACACTTAGGATGCTACGGCTGTAACTGTGCTACTGATTTACAGGTATTCCTGAAGACTAGCTGACTAACTTCTGTTGTTTTTATAACTTGGGCACCTCTACCCACAGAGTACTCTAAAATCTGTTTGCTGTACGTGCTTAAGTACCTTTGAAAATTTTATACCATGTTTTTCTTGTCAGTACTAGTAACTTTAGTTGGTCTTTTGCTAGCTTTATTTATAAAAGAACTGCCTCTCTCTGCTTATGAAATGCTAGTCAAAACTTGAACTTCCAAACAGCTTGCTCGAATATAGGAGATATTTTAATCTATGTGTTTCAATGAACTGAAACAAACAAAAAAAACCCACCAGCACCAAACCAAACTGGTCTGGTCTGTAGAACAGAAACCGAAAGTAATTCGGTAAAACAGGACGTAGAGAATCACTGTGAATGGACAAAACTGCTTTTTAAAAGATACTCCAGAATTGCTATTAAAGAGAAGAAAAACAAACAGACACTGAACAGAAGGAACAGTAAATACAGACTGATCATGAATAGAAATTTAAAATGTAAAACACTGTTTTCACATACCTGAGTAGGGAGGCTGTGCAACAGCTTCCCCACGAAAAAATAGCAGGGGCAAAAGCAAGACTAGCTTTGAGGTGCAGTTTTAGCTGTTTTTTTTTAACAGGAAATTGTGTGATGTGATTGCCTGTAATAGCAAGAGTTTGCATTTAGTGAGTCCTTAACTTCTCATTAAATGTACTGTGTCATAGCTAGTCCCTCCTATAAAATAAGGCTGGGCCTCACATCACTTGGTGGAAGCCTTTGTATTACTCCATCTAGCTAAAAGAAAGGTGCCACTGAAATACAATTTCTCATTATGGAAGAACTTCAGAAGTGTGCATGTTACAAGACATACGAATTTCAGAGAGTCAGTTACGGTCTGAAAAACTTTGTTAAATCTTGCTGTGTACTGGCCCTGGGAAGCCTGAGCTGGTTGTAGTTCTGAAGTCTATTAGTAGCATAATTATTACTGTATTAGTAATGACTTCACAAAGCTGGATCCAAATGAACATGCTTGTGGAGCCTGGTGTGCTGCATTATGGATTGGCTTTTAACTCTGGCGTTGTTTCAGTGGGGTTTGCATTGCTGAACTGTCCCTGGACACAGCATAGCTGGTTGGCCAAGCTGACCGGCCAAACAACACACACTTCTTGCTTAGAAAATGACCATAACTTTTCATACCTTTTTTTACCACAAGATTTGGCAGTACTGGTCATGCTAATGCTAAAGTCAGGATTACGGAATGAGCAGTTAGAGCTGTAGGGTTGGAGTTTTTTAGTGAAAAATGTTATGTCTTACATAGGTTAAGAAAAAAAGAAAATCCCTCTTGCAGGTAATCCAACAGACTTTTTTAGAGTAGTTATCCTGAAGACCAGGCTTCATGAACAGTTTACTAGCATACAGTTCTGCACTAACACATTAACTATTATCTATTATTTTGAAGAGAGTGGTTTAAGTATGATTTAGTAGAAGATTCACCTCTTTAAATTATTTAGACATCAAAAGTTTGTGGTGGTTTTGTTTGGGGTTTGTGTTGGTTTTTTTTTTTTGTTGGCTGTTGTGTAGCTAAATGCCTTGTAAGGTGAGTGCTTTTTTTAGTTCAGAATTTGTTCTAACTGCAGAATGATTTTTATGAGGGGAGCCTTGTAGCTCATAAAAGGAACAAGGATGAGGGATCATAAGTCAGATATTGGAGAAGAAAGCCTTGTTGAGAGAAAAGGGCTCTTTCTTCCTGCATCAGGTTTTAGTGTGCTTGAAAATAAAATGACAGTGAGATTATTTACGCAAGTAAAGCTGTGTATTTAACTGTTTACAAGGTAAAATGTGGGCAGCTGAAACAATTCTTACAGATTTCTGTAGGGGTAAAGGATGTCTGTAATATTTCTGTTGTTTCAGCAACCTCTGGTAGTTGAAACAAAACTGTTGACTTTAGCAGCAAACTAGTAATTTTGACAGAAACAGTCACCTGAAGTACTTATCCTAAAGATTCATTCCCACACTCAGACACATGCCAGAGTCTTGTACAGCTTATTGTTACAATACACATATTGTCTTTACTGCTGCTGTGGTTAATCCTTACCCCGTTTTATATATGTGGACATTAAATGACATTTTAATCTTCACAGATTCCTGCAGTTGTTCATAGCCACAAATTCTTCCATGTGGCTACTGATAGCTTCAGAGGTGAATGGTGTTAATAATCACTTTGTTACTTAGCAAACCTATTCATTATTATTTAAATAACTTCAGCATGAAAGTTGTATTCATGAACCTATTATATGTGAGATCTTTGTAGAGTGATAGTATCCTGCATGGTGACTGTTCCTCTGTGTGTGCAATTGTCTTTTGCTTAGATGAAGAGTGTCATGCAAGTGCTAGAACAGCATGAAATTCAGCCATATGAAGTTGCACTGGTCCACTGGGAGAATGAAGAGATCAACTATAGAATAGGAGAGTGAGTAATCTTCAGGCACTCTATATAGAAGCTGATAGACACCTGAAACAAAATCAAACGGAAGCAGCTGGTAAAAATATACTTCTCCTTACTCTTTTTTCTAATTAGTGAAATAAGGAAAGGAGAAAACAGTGAATCTAAATTGACATTTTTTCTGTACTGCTAAAATCGCAGTAGTGAGCATGTTCTTCAGCAATCCCAGACAGAAACTGTGTACCTCACATTAAAAAACAGATGCACATTATTGAGACGAGTCTGATTTTAAGGAGGATTCCCTACATAAGTTTCCTTAGTGCCCTGTAGGTTCCTATACAAAAATGTATTACGCACATACGTCACTTCCTAGGAAAGCTGTAACTTGAATACTGTGGAACGATAACCTGGCAAGTTGTCTTGCCTTGTTTTATAGTGCTTTTTCATCATGGGGAGCAAATGATCTCTACTGAAATATTTCTCAATGTAAATTATTATATAAATCATCTGTAACTTTTCAACAGCACCAAAAAACAACTCCTAGACAGGACACTGTAACACTAGGAGCCGAGCTAATGAGGTTGAGCTTATTTAAGGTAACCTGATAAGAGGACAAGTTTTTGTTTGGTTTGCGTTTTCTTTTTCCTGGCCATTCAAAAACTGCAGGTACTACCCAGCTGTGTAATTTGTGATTCCTGACATATCCCCTTGTGGTTTTGCAAGTTTCGTAGTGAGATTGACATGATAAATTGAATGACTCCTACACTCTTTTCGTTGCTCCTGACCCCACTGTATAATAGAGGCTTCAGGGAAGGTAACATCATAGCAGGGAGGGAGGGAGGTTGGTAAAAGTGACAGAAGAAAAGGAAGACAGAAGCACAGAGATAATACAGGAGATGGAGAACAGGAGAGAGGCCAGCGTCCTGCTTACTCTGAATAATTTGTGTGTATGTAGTAATATTGTAATCATAGCTTGCTGCAGTTTCATTTAAACCTAGAAAATTTGGTCATAATACTAGTCTTAGAGGAACTAATTTTCAGTGATTTGTTTCTGTTATTGTCAGGTTGAACAGGAGTAAAACGCAAGGATGGGGATGATATACATATAGAAGTGGCATGCTTTATATAAATAAACAACCAAGCTTTCTTGCATTGATTGTTCTTAAAATGTTCCTTTGCTGGTGGCTTAGTCAGTAAAGGTGCTTCAATCCTGTTTTAACAGAGGCCAGTCAAAGCTTCATAAAGGAGAAATCTTGTTAAATTCTGAGCTGGATAGTGATGAAGTTGTTCTGCAGAAATTCGCTTTTTCAAATGCTCTTTGTCTTTCTGGTAAGTTAATGTTGTTTGTTGTATCAGCTTATGCTATGGATTTTGTGAAATGTTGTCATAAGTGGGACTTGTACAGTGGCTGGTGTCTGGTTTAGGCAAACTGTAAAGGTTGATTTCGCTTCAGTGGGAGGATTCATTTTCAAAGCCTTTTTTTCAAAGCTTTACCTTGTTTTCTGTAAATTGGAATGCATTCATTCAGTGTTAATTTTCTTCAAGTTGAACAAAGCACATTAAGAAACATATGTTGCAAAAGAGACACATTCTACTGAGCATCCTGTTCCCCACCCTTGACAGCTATTCAAGGATAGCAACAAGTGCGGAGTCCATTATTAGAAAGCTGTCAGTAAACTTAGGTAATTCATCCTGACATCATTTCACCTAGCAGAAAAAGATAGATGCCAGCTAACGAAGTCATGTAGAGCAGTGATTCCCAGCTGGGAAGTGTACCAGTATCAGGGCTGTGGACCAGAGTCACAGATAATGTTTTCCAGGTGTACTGGCCATGGCAGGAGGCAGCCGGAGGCACTGGGAAGGAGTCAGGCTCAGCAGTGGGCCTGCTCCTTGAGGAAGTACACCTCTCTGCTGCTTCAGACCTTAGAAGGTAGGATGTCAGAGTAGAAGCTGACAGCAAGAAGCCTGTCCTCAAAAAGACCTTTAAAGGAAGCCTGGTCTATCTACCCCTACGTTTAGGGTCAGTTACAGGATTCCTGTAGTATTTGGGGAAGTGCACCTTTAAACAAAAGAGATATCAAGAAAGAGAATGTGTGTTTTTGAAGCGATACACCATTTGATCAAGGAGTACAGCATAACTACATAGTTCTTGACTGTCAAAGGAAGAGCTATTGCGAAAAAAAGCCTTTTGTTTGCTATAGTTTTCCTATTTATAAAGCACTGTGTGGAACAGTAGTGCTACATATAATGGAGCAATTTATTCCCAGGAGGTAATTGGTACCGATTTATGTTAGAGACATGCACATCATAAAGGAAAACAGTTCAATAATGTTCAATAAAATGAAGGATGCAAGAACAGTGCAGGTCAGATTTATGACACAGCAGGAATCAACCTCTGTCAAGTAACCAGTGCTAGCTGAAATGCCTGTTGGCTTTTTTCAGGGGCTAAATTAGATGTCATTTAAGTCACTGACTTGGATTAGGCCTCTGTATTCAGAAGATGAGTGTGAAAAATGGTCGGCATTGGATTTACTGTCAGTATCCTGACTAGATGACAACATTGATTACTACCATGAAAGAGTTCATTTTGACAATTAAATCTTCCCTGACTAATTTCTGCTGAGTGAGTAGGGTTAAATTTTTATCTGTTTCCACTTTGTTCTTGTCGGGAAATCTGCAAACTAAAGAACAAAGGCCCGAGTTATATCATCTTCCTGTAGAAATATCCTTCCAGGCTCAAGCTGGGGCTTGAGGTAGAATTTGTGTTGCCATTGCCTGTTCTGAACAGCTTCCACAGAAGAGAAGTTGCATCTTCACTGAACAGTATATTCACCTAAAACCAAAATGGGAGATTGCTTAAGTTGGAATTTAGCTTCAACAAGTACAGGTGATGTGTCTGTACGAGCTAACTGTGGTTTGAGCATGCTGCACCAAGTACTGGACACATGGAGCATGAGAGTTCTGCAGGACACTAGAAAAGCAGTGATTTTGTATTTCTGCAAGTCGGAAACTTGCAGACTCTGGAGTGGCACATCAAGTCAGCCGAGTTCCAGCATGACTCATTATCTTGAACCTCCTTTGAATGTAGTTTGCAAAGACTTCTACATACGGTGAAGCACTTAAACACAATTTTTGAACTGGAGAAGAAACTCCCCAGGATCTGAACTGATGGTTTGGAGAAGAGACTTGCCCTCAGGGTGGTTCCGTGTGCAAAGCTGTGTCAGTGCCCACCCCAGACTTGTCCATAGGCTTGTGAACATTGATCATATAATACTAATGGTAACTTGTTGCAAATGCATTGATACATATAAACAGTGCCTGGAAGCAGCACATTACCAGATTTAAGGTTATGATTACTTGAAGGCATATATACCACTCACAGTGTTCTTATTTGTGACCCCTGTGTTGCAGTAAAGCTGGCTATTTGGGAATCATTATTGGATAACTTTGTGGAATCCATCCAGTCAATTCCTGAGGTGAGGTCTTCTTTGTACCCCTCCCCTCCTTTTCTCTTATGCTTTTTAAAAGATCAATCCAGATGCAGCTGAGGATATGGAAAAAGCAACTGAATGCTGAACATGTTTGATGGTAAATCCATCAATGTGGAGAAGCTCAGAACACCTCCAAAGTGGTGGGACAAGAAATCGTCAGTCTTTGAAGGGCTGGGAGTGGGGTTCTGCATTGGAATAATGTTTGCCATGTTGTGCCACTGTTGAATGTGTATATGTAGCAGGACAAGTGGCATTTAAAAACCTGGCCAAACAGCATGTGTGGCAGCTTGGGCTAAAAGTTAACATACTTTAACTGGAATATAATAGGTTGAGTGAATTACTTAAATCATAGCTTTTCATGAGAACAACTGAAGTACAAAGCATGTAGAAATAAGATTTGTAGGGTTCAGCAGAGAAAACAGCATCTTTTTTATTATTTGAACGAAATAAATGGTAATACATTGTTGTAAGGAAAAAGTCTATTAAAAAGGCTAAAGGTGAAAGAATGCTGTCATTACTTAAAAATAACAGTAGTAGGAAGAAAAAACAAATGATCTCTTGTTCAGGAAATCATTCATAGAAAATGCTTCAGAATTTTGTTATAGATACTGATGACACACTCAGTGATTTATTGGAAAACCTGGATGAACAGTTGCATGGTGATAATGCTTACACAGCTAGGTAAGCAAAGTACAAAGCAAACAAAACTTAGATGTTAATAAGTACAATATACTTTCAGATTCTAACTCATACACATACTTCAGGCTGTAAAACACTAGACCAGTTAACTACTAGTACATGCTACTTGATCAAGCAGTGAAAAACTTGTTACTTTGCAGATACTGAAGTCACGACGGAAGGTAAAACTGTCTCATGCAGATGTAATGCAGAAAATTGGAGAACTTTTTGCTTTAAGGTAACTTTTTTTGTTACCCCCAAGACATTGTCTTACACAGAACTTAATTTTTAACTTGTGCATGATACAAAGATCAGAATACACACTAAGCACAGGGTGTGGGAGTGGATTCCTTCAACCCTGTTTTGGCTAGAGAAGTATGTGCTGTTTGTGTTAGAGGACCCACTACACTACAGCATCTCAGCTGTAGATGGGCAATACTAAGTGTATTGTAAATGGCCAAATTCCACACCCTTTTCCCTCCCTGGGTCCAGCAGCACCTGTCTCGTCACCAGTAACTTTAGTGGATACTAGAGTATGCAAAGGATACCAGGAGATAGAACTGTTAACTACAGCCTAGAGTTAGTAAAACTCTTCTGTGAGTTCTGTTCTTCCTTTGACTTAATCAGAAACCACTGCTACGTTATAAGAATTCAAAGGTTGAGATTTGCCCCCCCCCAAGTGACATTTGCCCATTGAGAATACAGAGCATTACATGCCGTTTTACAAAAAAACTCAAACTTGGTGAAGAAATATTACCTATTAAAAAAGCAATTCCTATTTTAAACATTAAGGTTTATATCCTTACTTGAAGGATTAATGAAGTAACGAGCAATGATGTTCTAAGCGTCCAAAGATTTACGTGAGCAGTAGGTTGAGGGTGGGAGACTTTAGCTCTTGGCCTTTATAATGTTGAGACACTAGCCTGGTTCTGAAGGGTGAGCCATGCCCACATGTCCAGCATGCAGTACCAGTCACACTTAAAGAGTTCCGAGGTACAAACAAGCTAAGGAGCTCACCAGTAACTCATTTGTATACTACCTCAGCTTCAACACAGTCAAGGACTTCTCTGCAGAGGAGGAAGGTGACAGGCTGAGGACGCAGTGTTGCCATAAGGCAAAAGTCATTTGTGCTCAGAACTGTTACCCAGTACAATGTTCTCAGAAGTTTCAGGAGATGTAGCTAATTTTAAACAATGAGTACAATTGTATTTTTTATTATGAAAGGAGATTCTTTTCACAATTTACCTAAAATTACAGGCAATTTTTCCTGTTTCTTTTAACTGCTATGTAAATATTTGCTCCTGTACTTACCAAAGGGAAGTTTGAACTACTGTAGTACTCATTTTTTTTTAGGCACCGTATAAATCTGAGTTCAGACCTACTAATAACACCTGACTTCTACTGGGACAGAGAAAAACTTGAAGAGCTTTATGACAAGACGTGCCAGTTCCTCAACATTAATCGCAGAGTTAAGGTAGGTGTCTAAGAATTTTCCATGCTTAGATCAGCTGTGTCTGGCTCAGCAGGGTTACATACTGCTCCTGAATGTCTGTTTTAATTGCACAAACTGGATAACGAAAAACAGGATCCTGTGCACTGTCCCTTTTTCCATGTGTTCAGAACCCACTCATATCTTTTACTCACTTAAGGTTAACAGTACTGCCTCATGTGAATTGATTGCCTATTTCCTGAGCCACTAAATTAGGCTTTAAATGAGAATGATTTAATTCCTTTTCTGAAATGTGTGCAAGAAAACAAGTAAAAAACCTTGAGATGTGAAGTGTTCTTCTTACTGATACGATCATCCAGGTCAGTTTGATGGGTGACAAGATGCTTACTGCTGAACCAGAATAAGCAACACAAAAACTACCACTTCTGCTGGTTCAGCAGTTTTAAATATTTAGTTACTGTTGAGGCATTCCAGTAGCTGCATCTTCTTTTGCTTGTGCCTGTTCTCTGAGCAGGTATCATCTAGAAGCGGTTTAATTCCTGCAGATGCATACCTAAATTTCTGTTATTTTTGTGAACCTATAGAAACAACAGACTTGTTCATACTGAAACCTCTGTTGCATGTGCACGTTGCCTTCAGGGCTTTCTATTATTTCACAGAAGAGTGTCAACATCCTTTTAGTTCTGTTCAGTAAACCCTTCTGTGGACAGTGTTCCTCTATTTAGTGATCTTATTACAGTTACAGAATCCAGGTTTGCCATGTATTTGCAATCTCTTGATGCAGGTAATGAATGAGAAGCTTCAGCACTGCATGGAGCTGACAGATCTGATGCGAAATCACCTGAATGAAAAGCACGCTCTGCGCCTCGAGTGGATGATAGTAATACTCATCACCATAGAGGTTGGTGGGGCTCTTTCCACTATCACACTGAATACGTAATAACAAGTGCAATTTGTGTACTTCAGGAATCAAGATTTATTGATGTAATGCACTATACTGTACGACAGGGTTGGTCTTCAGCTCTTTGCAAGGCACTTTTGAATTGCAGCTATAGTTGTTTTTCAGATTATCTTGTTTCCTGTGTAAGCTGTTTTAAGAATTATTAAATCAAATAAAAACTCATATTCATGTGTTTGCTATTCCACAGGTTCTGTTTGAACTCGCAAGGGTAGTTTTCTGATGACGGAAGAAACTCAGGAAGAAGAAAACTGACAAATTCATATGGCCCAGAAAATGACTGTCTGTGGTATGCTTCTGGAAAACAGTGGAATCATGGCTCTTGATAAATATGTACATCTTCTACTCAAATTAAAAAAAACCCATAATAATAATAATAAATCAGCTTGTGAATGTTATTCCCAGCTGCTGTACTAGTGCTGTTAGAGAAGTCTTAATCTGTGAGTAGGCCCAGATGAATGCAGGGCTGGTGCAGGGTGAGATTTAGCTTTGTCTTCTTAATAAGCAAGGACAGAAGGATGGATCCCTTCTGTGCTGACTGTACTGATCTGGTGAAGGACTGCCTTGTCCCTGGACAGTTAAAAAGATACTCAGTACTTGGCTACTTTGTGCATTTCTGACTAAGTTTTCCCCAGCTCCTTCTTCAGTAGCCATGACTGCCCCAAGCTTGTTCTCCTTAAGTTATGTGGCATGATTTTAATATACCTGGCAGTTGTATATAATGTTATATTCTACCCATCACAGCAAGGTATATACATACTTGTATACCTTCTAAATAAATGTAGTCCCATACTTGGTTGAACTTTCATCTGATGTCACAGGAAGCTGTAGCAAAATGATAAACTAAAATTCACAAAATTTCTCTATTATTAGGCTGTCTACCTGATCACATTTCCTGATTCTTACCAGTACAAGCTGCAAGGAGTGAAGCAGCATATGGTGAGATTGAGTGCACTCTCAGCAAGTCTGCTGGCAACACCCAGCTGTGTGGTGTGGTTGACATGCTCGGAGGGGTTGGCATCCACAGAGCCCTGGACAGGGTTGGGAAGTGGGCCAGTGCAAACCTCATGAAGTTCCGCCAAGCCAAATGCAAGGTCCTACACCTGAGTCAGGGCAATCCCAGGCACAGCTACATTGGACAGAGAATGGAGTGAGAATAGCCTTGAGGAGAAGGACTTGGGGCTGTTGGTTGACCCAGCAAGTGTGCGCTCGCAGCCCAGAAAGCCAGCCATACCCTGGGCTGCATCAAAAGGAGCATGACCAGCAGGTCGAAGGAGGTGATCCTGCCCCTCTACTCCTGAGACCCCTCCCACAGTACTGCATTCAGCTCTGGAGCCCACAACACAAGAGGGACATGGACCTGCTTGAGAGAGTCCAGAGAAGGCACAAAGATGCTCAGAGGGCTGGAAGATGCTCAGAGGGCTCTCCTGTGAAGACGGGCTGAGAGCGTTGAGCTTGTTCAGCCTGCAGAAGAGAAAGCTCAGGGAGACCTTAGAGCGGCTTTCCAGTACCTAAAGGGGCCCGCAACAAATCTGGAGAGGGACTTTTCACGAGGGCATGTAGTGATTGAATAAAGGGGAATGGCTTTAAGCTGAAAGAGGGTAGATTTAAATAAGATATTAGGAAAAAATTCTTCCCTATGAAAGTGGTGAGACACTGGCACAGGTTGCCCAGAAAAGCTGTGGCTGCCCCATCTCTGGCAATGTTCAAGGCCAGGTTGGATGGGGTTTGAGCAACCTGGTCTAGTGGAAGGTGCCCCTGCCCATGGCAGGTGGTTGGAACTGGATGAGTTTTAATGTCCCGTTCCAACCCAAACTGTTCTATGAAAATGTCATTTAATTATCCTGTAAGGTAGATCTTGTTCAGGTTGGGTTTTTTAATCTATTCCTAGTTTACAGGTCTGCAGACTGACATCTCCAGGATGTTACCACTCACGAGAGGATGAGGGGACTTTTTTCCCCAGCAACTTCTCTTTCTAAACACATTTTCAGGAATCACTACACAACTGCTATTTTATCAGCCCTTTCAAAATCAGGTTAGTGCACAGTGTATTGCTTCAACAGCATAACCTAGGAAGTTTGTTAAAAGCTCCTGAAGCCATGATCACTAAATTCAGGCTAGAAGTGCAACCACATTTGCCATAGCTTACTGTCCTATCTTCACCTGAAAACAGCATTTCTGAATGTGATGCTAGACTGTTGAATACATCAAACACATGCATGATGGGGAAGAGAATAAAGTCAGGTAGAGCTAGGAAAAACATCTGGCTACAAACCCATCCTTTTGCTGTATGTTACATTACCAATGGCAGGGGAACCTCTTAAGAAGCATCAGCTTCTCTTAGAAGTAGGCTTTCTCCTCAGAACCAGAACAGGTCACACCCAGAGATATTGGTTCTGGAACAGGTCACCCACCACTTCCCCACACTGCTGAGAAGGTCAGAACCATCAGCCCCACTCACAGAAGTGAACTGGTCAGCAGAACAGCCTGGTGACCAGGTCCTGGAGTACGGTGTAGAACAGCTCCTCAGTGATGATCTGACTGACCTACGCCTATTGCAGAAACAGTACATTACATCCTTTATGCAGCAGAAAACCTTACCAAGCGCCACTTGATTCCGGTAACAATTAGGTTACATTTTAATTGTAACTCTCCTAGCAAACATTTTTCACTCCTTTAGACAAATGGGGGGGGGTCCCCCCATTTGAGTGTAACACTTAAAAGCATCAACTTCCCATCAATTTCACATTTAATGTTTCAATATTTCAGCTAAATTGCTAAAATGTAAATTTACAGGCCAACTGCATCCATCAGGAAAAGTGATTTTAACAAAGTTATTTGAGGACTCCTGGATGCTCTTCAAACGCATGAAGTGTCGGAGTGATTACCTCAAATGTTCTGTCTTGGGACTGTATTTAAGAGTTACCAGCCAAACACCTCAAAATGAGAGAAACAGAGTTACTTTTGAAACCTTAGGTCTGTTTACATCGGCACATAAAATGTAGCCATAAAACCATGCTCTCTTCCTCCCATCAAGCCCCCAGCACCATTTACAGTGTCCAGTGGCTATTACAGTGCTGCAGCTTCAGTTAAGACTTACCAGTGCATTAGAACTCTGTATCCATCTTTTTCACAATGTATCCATGGGCACCTGCATCCAAGCATGAGGGGTTTGTTTCAGCAACAACTGTACAGTCTCTTACAAACTGAGAGTGTTCTCACTGGAAACCCCATGGGGACCCTGTGCACGTGTATTGTGGCCTGACCAGGAGGAGGTTTTATGGTAGAGGCAAGATGAGACTCCAGTTCCAGAGCAACACAGAACTGCCTTAGCTGCTGAACACACCCATCTTTCATTTGCCTCTTTCATCACATGCCTTCACAGAGTAACTGAAAAGAACCATCCCTGTCGCTACACAGTTTGCACATCCAAGTCTTCAAAATGTGCCTGTTCTAAGCAGTAAGGGTCACCCGGGGAAAGAAACAGAAAATGCCATAGCAATAAATACAGAATATAGAAGGAAAAACAGAGAGGAATCCTGGTATATCCGGAACTCCAAAATTTTAACCTTTCTAACAACATGAAGACTGATTGGTAAAATTCTGTTCACACAGACTTCGTCAGACTATCCTTTACAAGGATCCCAACTGTGCAGACTGCTTCTACCTGTGTTTTTTCCATTAGATGAGGTAAAGGACAGCTTAGAGATGATTTCTGGCAGATCTGTTAGCAAGTGCTTGTGAGACTGGCTACTTATAAAGCAGCAGAATGCTCAGAGCTGGGACTACTGACTTCCAGTCCCACTTTGTGGAGCAACAGCTCTCCTGGCTGCAGAGCCTGTCCCTGCTCAGCACATCAGCTCTGCTGGCTGGATGAGCAACGGCATGTACATGACACCTCCCTAGAGCTCACTGCAAACATAACACGTGTTCAATTCGGCCAGCACACACCAACTGCAAGCGCTGGCCTGAAACAAAACACAGGAACACTAAAACATGTAAGGAAGGGTCTGTCCTTCCCCATCCTACTGCAGTCCTAGGAACTGAACAAGCTTCAGCTCAGTTTTGAAAGGAGGGGAAAAGCCAGACTGTGTGTGCCCATCTACATGAGTTTATTTACTGATACAGGAGTGCACCAGACATTAAGATGAGAAGCAGATGACGTCCTTGGTCCTGGTAACAGTTGCAGTGAACCTTTCCCGATTTATGGGCTCTTCATGTGCAGACCAATTTAGAAACTGCATTGAGTTTGTCAGCTTACTTCTCTCAGTCACTCCCCCTGGACCATCAAGATTCTGTCCAAGTCTACAGGGTGGAAACTACTGATCTGTGATGTACTGGCCTTCCTTCACTGGATGGCATTTAACATCTGCCAAGAGTCTCATTATCACAGAATCATATAATGATTAGTGTTTGAAAGGACCTTAAGATCATCTAGTTCCAACCCCCTGCCTTGTGTACAGACTGGTTTATGATACTAGTGTGCCAACTACCAAAAAGAAATGCAGAATCTGAGGTAGCCACATACAGTAAGTGATACACAGGGGGGTTAAAAAACAAAACCACTGCCCAAAGCATTTGCTGTCTGAGGGGAAGAAAGCTCAACTGTCTGTCTTAGCTATCCAGGAGGGGGAAAGTGTCTGGAAATGTCTATAGCTGCAGCTGATAAAAGGATTTCTAAGGGACTGTAATGCTTTACAGTCCGCAGTAAAGCAAAGATCTGTCAGCCTGAAAGAATGATTTTGCCATAGCTAAACAGTGTACGAGGCAGCCCGTTTCTCCCGATCCCCCACGTGCCTGCCACTGACATACTTCTGGATGCCACCCGTGTTCTCTGCACCACACAAACCCCAGGTGGCTGGATCTCAGAAACCCAAGCAATTCCTACAGTACAGGGTGCTCCTCACTGCACACAGCAGGAGTTGGGCAGACCCAGTCACACTGGGCAACAGGACAAAAGGTCTCCTCTCCGCGCACACACAGCATGACAGCCACCCCATTTCTGGTTCTTTAAACAAACTTTATTAAACAAACTCAAAACACGGACAAGCATGTTTTCTCCTTCACTCTATTTTATCTGCTGAAAGCATTGCAGCTATGGCTGGTATCACTGTTTCTCTGTTAGTGCTCATTCATTTGCCTGTTTGCGTCAGTCTTCAAGCTCCAGCCACTCAAGAAACACATTTGCCAAACTGGTGAAATATGACTATTAAATGATGGTAACCACCAATTCTATTGCCCCCCAAATACTTAACATTTTCTTAAGTCTGAGTCAATGCTGACAAACTCTCTATTTAGTTATAACTGTTTATTAAGTATCTCATGAGCTCAAAGTCACCATTTAGATATTATTCAGCAATGTGAACATAGTATCAACTAACACTTCACTTCCACCTTCCTCCTCCGCAGAATACCTCACCTGCAGGGGCTTTAAAAACGCACTCATAACAGTTGCAGTTTGAATCCCTTTCTCTAAGGAAAACACAACACGCAAGAACATACATTGCTGTAATTTTATAGTCATGCTCCACTAAAAATGCCATTCCAGACAAGAATGCAGTTTGAATTTTTCCATTTAAAAGTGGGCAGGGCCCATGGCTAATCTGGGATTTAGGCAAAGCCAGAAAGCAGAGGGCTAATCTACACTGCAGAAGCTGTGTCACTTTGGCCACACTAACAATTCCTGACAGAGATGAGGCTCCTGCATCCTGCAGAAAAACTCTGTGCATGCTATTAAACCATTTCCTCAGATTACATACCTTGCACTAACACAAGGACGAATTATTATCATTGTTAGTGTTATTTGTTCTCCTGCTGTAAACTGCAGCTAATCGCTAGCTGTTGATACAGCTTTGTTCGCCGGCAATTCCCAGTTAACATACTGATACCAGAAACATTGTTTAGTCTACAGAATGGCAAAGACCTTTTTCTTCATTTTTTCACCTCATACAGCCTACACAAACATGGTTCACACACCACGGTTCTCCTGCACCTCCAGGACAACCAGGCCTACTTGCAACAAGAATGTGAGAGCTCAGTTCCACTCAGGTGCTGACCACTCCCCTATCACAAGTGTACCCCAGCAGCCTCCCCATGGCAGGGAGGCCAAGGTGAGAAAAGCAGAGCGCTTACACAACAGCTGCTGTACCCTCGCATCCGCAGTTTTCCTGGGGTCACTTTTAAGTGCTGCCAGTGCAGTGTGAAACACAGGCAAGATTCAGACTGTGTGTGTGAGAAACCCTAACAGGGAGGGAGGACACAGCCCTGGATGGAAAGGCTGGAGACTACCAGAGGTACAACAGTAACTCCTCTAGCGAGCAGCTACTGTAGCTGTTGCACTTCACCAACATAAACCAGGAGTGGAAGTGTTAGAAATGGCAGTTTTGATAATAAAGCAGATTTACAGCATTGACACAAACTCATGTTCTATGATAGTTGCACCGAGGTGGAAGCAGTTCCCACTCGTTGCCTGGCACGTTCAGCTCCCAGATCCCCACAGCTCTGGCACAGGCAGCAATGGTCCCACGGGAGTGGGTCAGCGGCGCCGCAAAGAGCTCTCCAGAACAGGGACTCTGCTCTCTTTTCTTTGAAAATGTGAGGAATTTGAAAACTCACTGAAATCTCAGCATTTTGAGCCTAATTATCATCACTAGAGCTGTTAAGGTTTTGACCATAATGACACAAATATCTGCTGTACCAGTCCAGATTTCAACTGAACTCTACCATTGAAAGACATGTTTACAGGACTTGAGTCTGGCTCAAGTCCCTTTCACTGCTCAAGTGAATTTTTACTCAGATTAGCAAACACTTTCATCATCCTATTAACACTTAAATCATCAGCAGTGTGCTCATTTACAATGCAAAACATGATCTTACCAGACAAAACTCTGCCTTTAATCTGGGTACACGCAGACCAAAGGAGAACCAAAAACTAAAGGACTGATCCTATCATCAACAACAGCACAACTGGGAATGCTCTCAGGTACATATCACTATCTGAATCAGCCTGAACAGTCCTTTCAAGTGATAAAGGTAGGAAGGAAATCCTACACTAGTACTTGGGGGGAAAAATGAGCATATAAAAACTAAAAGTACAAGAATACCACTTGATAAGACACGGATAAACTCTGAATGCAATTTCAGTTGCAGAGATTGCAACTGTTTAAAATACACCTCAAAACACAAAATGGAAGCAAAATTCTAGATTCATGTCCTGAGCTGAGTGCTCAAAAGCAGCTTGTCAACACTGATGACACCTCTCAGCTGTAGGCCAGTACTGAAAGTGTGAAGTTCAGCGGCATTAAACTCAACACAGCAATCTTCCTACAGCTTCCAGCGGGCCTTGTTTCAGAGAGGATACTTCTAAATTAAGAAATGCATTACTGCTGGATTAAAGTATTGTGGTCCAAATGAAGTTGCTTTAAAGCTGGATTATGAGCTATTAATTAAAAAAACATAACTAAGTAAGTTGACTTTCCTCCAGTTTCAGAGGCAGCACAGAGGAGAATCCTGCACAAATGCCAACACAGAAGTACTTGAGTGCAGCACAGAAGACAAAACAGACCACAAAGCCTGGCAGGTACCTGCCATTAACACACTGGTTTTCCTAAGTATCCCACTCAAATTAATTAAAAATTATATCGCTTTCACCATCTTCCACAAGAATGAGACAAATTATCTGCTACTGACTTGAGTTCAAGTGTCCATCTACTTTCTTTACTTTGCATTTAATCTGCAGGGCTGAAACGCAAGGGACATGTACAGGGAAAAAGTTTGCCAAGTAGGCTGGCTCAATACACTCCATCAATTTTGGCCATGTGCTCACATAGCAGGAGAGCTGCTAAGAACGCAGCCCTTGTAGTTCAGCACATCCATCACAGGTACTCGAGGCGGGTTCTACAGTTGCAGGTCTGTCCAGCTGCTTCATCCGAAGTACTGCAACAGCCACAAACGATCAGCTTTCAGCTCCACCAGAATTAAACTAAAGTCATTGGGTCTTGGGGTTGGTGGTTTCTTTAGGACCCAAGTAGTTAGTTTTCAAGTGCAGCTTAACTTGGATAAATAAATTAACATTCATGGGATATATAATCCAAACAGACTCAAGCTGTGTCTATCCAACCTTCCATTAACGTCAGTGGTAGATGGCAGAGTCAAACTCACATAAACTGGTCTAGTGCTTGATCAATTTTAATCCTGTACAAATAACACTTAGCCTGGGATGGCTGCAACCCTCTGTTGATCTACAAACCAGAGAAGAAACCAGACTCATCCTCCTCCTGTCAGCACACTTGCTGTCAAGGCCCTAAATTACAGGAGTTTGAGCCTTTTTTCCATAGAACATCTTATTTAACGACTGTGAAAACATCATCCCAGCTACAGCTAGCAACCTCAAATCTTGCTTAGATAAGGACCTTTGCAAAGGTAATAGCCATCTCAGCCTAACTCAAATCATTGGCACTGTAGCATATGCTGTTCCTAAGGAAGCACAGAAAGCATACTTAATGACAGCAGGAGCAGGCCCCCAGGGCAGCAGTGCAAAAGATCCCTCTTTATTCCCAGCCAAGTATCTCCCCAGAACAAAGTTTCTCTCTGAAATCAGTCTGGTCTGCTCCACCACTCCAGTTAGTGGATGGCACCTTACAAAGAGGCACAGACCCAGGCCATACCCAGACTGATTCTGTGACTTAGAGGAATCACCCCAAGCCCAGCACAGAGCTCATCTTTCCACTTCTGGGACTTCCTTGCTGGCCTCCCGCAGAAGACAGCCTCCCTGCTCCACACCAACACCTCTGACTTTTGCAAGACTGACAATTTGTCATGTATCACGGTGCCCACTGGTGCACAAGCACCAGTGAATTCCACAGCACGCCTTGACTTTGGGTCCTTGAGGCCTGGCTACAGCCACATTCCCAAACTGTGCCCAAACCCAACACTGCACAAAGCTGCAGGTGTGATTTTTACGGAAGAGTGCTACACCCGTGCCTGAAGAGCCAAGCTAAAAACACTCGTTTCAAATCACCAGTCCACCTGAACAGACAAAAGCAATCCCAACCTTCTCACTTTCGAACTCCGAGTCACTCTTTTGACAAGTGAACTTGTAACCAGCCTCTCATCTGACAGCTCAACACAACACCCGGGGCAGTTTTATCGGGCCCAGGCCCTGAAGCCCCCACCTCCCCTTGGCCCAAGCACCCACCGAGGACCCCAAAGGAGCCACAGTAATGGTGTTTGCCCCTCTGTGGAGAGGACTGGTAGCAGAAGAGGACAAGCAGCAGCTTTTTG
>JANHGB010044039.1:0-16821 GCA_026283785.1 Coracopsis vasa
AGGGAAATGCTGCTTACCCTGAGAGCAGGTGCACATTCAACAACATGTGTGTTTACAGAAGCCTGTATTTGTGGGCACTGAATCCCTTGATCACTGACCTTTATCTTTCCTCCCCCCCCCGAGAGATCCTATGTGCGGGAGCATCTTCCTTTCTTGGATTCACCCTCTCTTGTTTTCATGCCCCCCTCCCTTTGCTCTTCTCCTGGGGCTGCAGCAGTTTGCAGAAGTGGGGATGAAGGAGTGTTGCATGATGTGTTCCGCTGCTGGTTTTGCAAGGGAGGCGGTGGGGGGTGAGCCGGTGGTGTCCCTTTCCCTCGGGTCCTTTGGACGGGTTCAGCTTTTCCCGGGAAAAATGGGAGGGAAACGCGTTTATTGTCTGGTGATCGCTCCCGTTTGAATGAAATAGAGAGAATTGGACGTCAAGGGCAAGCCGGGTCTA
Organism: Coracopsis vasa; assembly: GCA_026283785.1. NCBI lineage: Eukaryota > Metazoa > Chordata > Aves > Psittaciformes > Psittacidae > Coracopsis > Coracopsis vasa. The sequence goes on from JANHGB010044039.1 coordinate 440, forward strand.
AAATGAGATTTAAAGGTTGGGGTTTTGCAGTGCCCGTTTTGCCACGGCGTCCGGGAACGGCCAGTTCAGCTGCTCTGACAATTATTGTCAATTTGGGTCATTTTTAGCTTATAAAGTGGTTTAGTTTGGTTTGATTTTTCCTGAGTGGGGTTTTACAGCTTAGTGGGAAACTGGGACTGGGAGAGGAGGGTGGAGAAAGTGCTCCTAGTAAATGCAATGAAAAGGATGGGAAAAGATCCATCCTTTGCTTTGGAGCCCGGTATCCCAGGGATGCTGGGAAGGAAAGGAAGGGGTGAAAGTGGGGAAGAGCCTCCGCTCCCCCGCAGCCCCTTTTCCAGTCTGTGTTTAATGGCACTCTCGCACTGGAGAGGGACCGGACCCTCGCCTCACTCTCCTTGGAGGGAGGCGTGAAGCAGAGGGGCAGAAGTTGTGTTCTAAACATGTTTTAACCCCCACACTCTATATTTCCCCCCTCTGCCTGCCGCCACCGACTCGTATTTACGGTTTTCTCCCCTTCCTTTTTGCCTGTGACTGGAAAACGCATTAATGAAAAAATCTGTGGGAAGAGACGGAAATTCAGTGAGTCAGGCTTAAAGCTGCTCCAGCCAAGAGAGGACAAAATAATATCGCAAAAGCTCTGTTAAACTAAACTGTGGGATGACACACGGCGCTGGGGTGCGAGGCGAGGGCTTGGACAAACAAGAGCTGCCAGAGGTAGCTATTGTTCTGCCCCTTCTTATCTAAATGGAGCAAATATCCTGTATGTAAAATATATGTCTTTTTTCATCGAGAAGGCAGGACCAGCGGAGAGACGAAAGTTTCCTCCTCGAGTGACTTCACTTCCCAAAATTAGCAGAAAAAAACGGTTCATCCGGTTAACTGTCTCTTTTTCGCTCTGCTCTGCTGCAACAACCAAAGTTAAAAAAAGAGAGGGACGGGGAGGGAGGGAGAGGAGGAGAGGGGAGAGACGCAGACCCGCTGCAAGGGCAGGGAGGAAAGCGAAGGAACAGAGAAGGATCACACAAACTTCAGGAGGCTTCGGTTGCAGGCTAAACCGGGTCAATGTGTGGAATATTGCTGGTCCCGGCTGGAAGTTATTCTAGATGGACGGCACTATTAAGGTAAAGGGGGCAAGAGGGGCTTGGGGGCTCTGGGAAAGGTAGCGAGGGTTGGGGTCTGGCTCCGTCCGCTCGCTCTCATCCTCCTCCCGCTCCGCCGCAGCGTATCGGGGCTCTCCCCTTCGCCTCCCCGGTGCTCGAGGGGCTCCGCAGCCGGCAGGGAGCCGTCGGGGCGGCCCCGGGGCCCCGCCTGGCGCGGCGGGCTGCGGCGGAAAGGCACTGACAGCTCCTGCCCCGGGGCTGCGGGGGGGGGGAGCAACGAGCTGGCCCCAGATGTGTGCCCCCGGCTCGGGTTTCCTCGCCCGGCCCTGCTCGGAATGCGCCGCTGGTTCTGGGGGTCGCCCGTGGGTTTCCTTCGGCGGCTTTATGGGGGGAGAAAGCGAGGGCCGGGGGTGGTTTGGGGTGAAACATCCCCCTGGCTAGCTTGGGGCCAGACAGGGGGAAGGGGAAGCCAAGAGTGAGGCAAAAAACCACGAACATAACCAACCTCTGGTGGCCTTGAGCAACTGAGGACGCTGCTGGGACTTGGAGAGCGGTTCCCCCTTTTCTCCCCCCATCCAACCGGCCGGTCCTTCAGCCTCTGCAAAGATAAAGCAAGCCTTTCCCAAGCCCCTGGAGGTGATCGGCGGCGTTACTCAAAGCCCAGGCAGCAGGGGGCTGGCTTTCTTGCTCTGGGGGGACCCTTGTGCACTTCTTACGGGCTCTTCTTGAGGGAGCCCTTCAGTACAGAAGCTGCTTGAACAGAAGAGCCTTGAAGGGAGAGACGCTGTGGGTGTGTTTGGGTTGGAGGATTTCGAAAGATGCCTATTGCCTGGGTGGGGTGTTGAGCTCTTCTTAAAACCAGTCTATTTTTGCTGTTTTGGTCTTTCTTTTTTATGTTGTTTTTGCTGACCTGGGGAGAAAGAAGCTGCAAACTGACAGGAACTGAAACTTTCTCCCTTAGGTTGCAGCTTGTGACAAGTGCGCTGCTTGGAAGGGTCTCAAAAGAAGGGTGAGGGAAGGAGGTGGGCAGGAAGAGAGAATGGAAAGAGGGAAACATGAGGGAATAAAAGGCTGGATGTCAGAAAGGAAGAGAGAAAGCGGGAGTGTTGAAAGCATAAACTTTGGGAGGTATGGCAGGAGTAAGGCATGTTTCCCCCACCACCTCCTTAGATCTGTACCAAAAGGAACCTGGGCCTCATTCAGGATACGTTCAGAGCACCACAACCTTCTTTGATTTGTGGAGCCCGAAATACTGTGCAGTGAAAGTGCACACATGGACTTGCTTTGCTGCACAGGCCATGGGCCCCCCACACCACCCTTGGAAAGGTGCTGAAGTATTGCCATGACCCATGTAGCTCGTGGTGCCTACTAGGAGCTCCTCCTCTCCCCATGCTGCAAAGTATTATTGCTCCCTTCTCAGCCCCTCTGGTTTGGAGATGAGGAACTGCGACACTTCGCAGCCAGGCCTATAGTCACGTTGGGGAGGCTGTGGTGAAAGAAGGAACTCAGCTGCATCCCAGGTCACTTCTAGTCCAGAAATAATCTGGCTGTTTAAGCTAAGAGAGATGGGGTCCAGACACATCAGAGTCTCCTTTTGGGTACTGAGCAGTTCCAGCATCATCTGCAAGCTGCTGCATGTCTCCATGTCCTATCATTTTCTGTACCATGCACTTAGATCAATGTTCCTCAGGATAATCTGATATTTCTCATAATAGAATCACAAACAATTTGGGTTGGAAGGGACCCTAAAGCTCAAAGAGGGACACCTTCCACTAGAGCAGGTTGCTCCAAGCCCGTCCAACCTGGCCTTGAACACTGCCAGGGATGGGGCAGCCGCAGCTTCTCTGGGCGTTCCAGTGCCTCACCACCCTTATATCTGACCCACACATAGCCAGATTTGCTGCAGCTCACCACTAAAAGGAAGGGGTTAGGCTACCCTGCCTTGCTTGTCTCAGGTGAATGGCGACGGGAGAGGATGTGGCTTGAGATGCTTAAATGTTTTGAATATGCTGAGCTCCTGCCATAACCCATCCTTCAGGGGAGATTTTCTAAACTCTAGGATGCAGGAAAGCAAAGTTGTGCTGTAGCCAGAGGAAAGCAATTGAAAAGCAATTGTCCCCTTAAGTCTGCTCTGCTCTAGGTGGTAGGCATTGATTTGTCTCAAAGCTGTGTGTTTATGTTGGGAAATAGTAGGGCAGAAAGATGCACGTAAGTGACTAGAAAAGACACAGCAAAAGCTCTGTCATTACTAAAGCAAGAACACAGTGAGAGACCAAATAAAATCTACCAGTGTGGTTAAGAAGGGCTTCCCTCTGTAAACTCAGCAACGTACCCCTCTGTGTAGAACATAAATGCTGTTGTAGCACAGAAGAGATATGGGAGAGGGTTTTGCCTTCCAGATGGTTGTCTTCTTGAGCTATTTAAACAGTACAAGGGATTGTTTTCTCAAGTGTACCAGAACTATTCCACAGACTAATTGTTTTAATTGAGCCAAAGACATTTAATTGCACACTTGGCAGATGCAGGAGTCTGAATTCAGTCTACTATAGAAATCTCTCCCTTCGCCTTGCAATCTCCAGCATTCGGTCTGTACATTCCTCTTAACTTTTTCAGGCCATTCAGAAAGAGTCTTAACAAGTGGTTTTGCCTACATGGAATCATTTAACTGCAAACCTGCCCAGCTGCAGTGTAACTTAGTAGTAAAGGGGTACATCCACTGCAGGCTTGATGTGTGTCCTAAGGGCTCACAATTGCATGGTCCTGGAGGAACGGAGCTTGGTCAGTGAATAGATGTGGACATGCTTTGTGCACATTGTGTGCAAGTGTGAACTGAAGTCTTTAGCAGAGCTTTTTAACCCGTAGCTCAGGGAACTCCATGGATTTAAACATATGTAATGGGATCAGCTGGGACTCCAGGTCATGGTTCCTCAGCATGCACTGACTTACATCCCATATGATATTGCTGAGCCAATGTGCCAGGTCTAGAACATGTTTTTATTTCTCCACAAATAGTTATTTATCCTGAGGGGGGTTAGAGCTCTTACTGAGGAGGGGGAGGCAAGTTTTGCTGTGTTCTTCAAATTACCTGCTCAATATCCAACCTAGATGATTCTGTGATTCTAATATCTGGCATAGGAGGTGGACTGATTGGCTTGAAAAGTGACCTCTAGAGCAATGCTCTAAGGTTTTTTATGGCAATAGAAGTGCAGCAAATATGGATCCTTATTAGTTTATTTCCATCTTCAGTCCATATTCTGCAAGCAACACTTGCAAAAGATGACTGGGAGCCAGTGAAACTCATGACAGCTTGTGTTTGCATGGATTTTAAATCGCTGGTAACATCTTTATTGCACGCCTCCAAATCACATCTTCTTTGGGTTAACATCCTGCTCTGGCTTAATTTATATTGTGTTTGCAGGGTTTGTTTTTTATTTGCCCTAAATTAAATCAAATACGGGTACATCTAATCTCAGCAAGATGCCCATGCACGGACTTCCTCACCATAACAAATGGTGTGGTTTTAAACTGTTTAATTGTTTCAGTTCCACTTTACATGTGGACAATAATTAAAGCAAATATACTTGCCAAAGCCTGTCTGTTAATTAAAACCCCACATTTTGTGTAACTGCTGCTTTCATTCTGTGCAAACATGCTTATCCTTATGTTCTGGACATGAGAGAGAGACCATCTGAAGGGCATTCAATGAACATTTTGCATTACTCAAGGAGATGACAACCATACTTGTCTCCTTCCATGAGAAGACAACTTGTGTGTTGGTGTTGCTATAGCAAAGGGTGGGGTAGGGTTTCTCTTGCAATCACTGTTTCTTGTCAGTTGTGAACTGTGGGCGTTCGCCTTTCGGCCTGAAACTTGGCCATCAAGATCTTGATCTAAGAACACGTTTCCTTTCTGAGCAAGTTGAAGTCTCTGTTTTGCCATTTTTAAACTGCCCTGGCTTTGGCCCTGTAGAGATGGCCCTTCCTGGCACAAAAGCATTGACCTCGAGGGCAAGATTCTTCATCTCTAGAATGAAAAAAACCCTACCTATAACCTAAGTTCACAGAGACATTTGCCGACTGGAGATTTTCCCTGTTGCTGTCCCTCAAAAGCAATTTTGAACAGAACCATCCGAAATATCCAAGGGATAAATGGCGATATTCCCTCATACCCTAGCCCCTAGTCAGATGACATTTGTATTGTATAACAGCTTTCTAATAGACAACAGCAAAAACCCATTGGAAATGTTTGTAATTGGGATGTTTTTATAATGCTACATCATTTTCCCTTCAAAACCTATATGACCATGTGTGCCTTTTGCCTTAGTATGAACTTACAATCATGTGCTGCATGCTGTCTGTCGAGGTGTTTGTACTAACTCCCATTTGCAAGTAAACCACTGGGAAAGTCTCTTCAGAGCCTGAGTAGCTCTGCTGCTCTGTAGTGGAATTATTCCTGCTAAGGGAAGGCAGGTTTGTCTGAAGCAAACCTACAACAAAACAGCACAACTGCTTAGATTGCTTGGGGTTTCACTCGGAGCCTTTACAGAGGTGCTGAGAGTCTTGTATAGTTTCTCTCCACCACTGAGGATTTTACCCTAACAGGATGTGGTCACTTTAAGTAGTAGCGTGCATGTCTTGATGATTTCATGCTTTTATTTTAGTTATTTATCTGAATTTTGTGATCCACCTTTGTCACTTCTTGGAGCATTTCTTCTAAGTAGAGTTTTGTTGGAGTTCTGGTGTGCAAGGATGGTGTTCACTGGAGTACTATGAGAAAGGGACAGAAAGCAAGAGAAGCAAAGGGGAAGGTTGCACCTTGAGGTGAGGTCTTAGATGACAGGCTGATAAGGTGAGATATGCTGGGGGAAGGGCATTTATATCAGTTTTTGCAGGAAGCAGACTTTATTTTCTTCAGGTCTCTCTGTTCTTAGAGAAGGCTTTCCTCCTGATTTCAGTTCACATCTCAGAGCATCAGGCCTAGAATGAGGTATGAATGTAGATTATGAATGTACAACCTCCCAACGCTGAGCATCTTCCATGCTTTTTCTCCCAGTTAAACATCCGCATGTGAAGCTCTTCTGCAGCACCTCATAAGCTGCATTGGAAAAACAAAACTTCCTCATTCTGCTTGAGTTTACTTGACCACTTAGAGAAAGACCCTATGTCCCATCTCAGTGCAAGCAAAATCAAACGAGCCAAGGGAGCCTTAACTTCAGATGTTCAGATATTTGTGGCTTTGCTGCACACCTCATGCTGCAGAAGCATGGTGTGAGTACTAGAGCATGAGTGAATGTGGGCATGGCTTGCCTAGAAAAACCGGGTCTAATGCATTAAGCTTAGCTTTACAACTTGGTTTGAAGCCAATTTTCCCCCCAGATATAAAATTCCCTTTAACTCTTTTGTTCTGGATCAAACAACAGATCTGTTTCCAGTGTCTGTGCCTCTGTTGTGCTCTCACACACGTGTGAACATGAGCGCGCAATGGACGTGATGTGAAAAGAGCTGCCTGCAGTGTACTTCTTGTACAAAGCCCTGTCCCACTCCCATGGGTGATGCCCAGGAACTCTTTCTGAGTGAACAAATGTCTTTGTGTGAGGCTGTGAGTGCATATTTATAGCTGCTTTTGAAAACAGAGACTAAAACATCACCACACAAATGCGGTTTTCTGCCTCCTTCTGCAAACAGTCTGCCCAAACCTTTGCTAACTTGTGCACTGCATCATCACGGACTCTGGGAGGCTCAGGATGCTGACCAAGTAACTTATCACCAACCTGAATTGTCCGAACAGCAGTGTATGCTGCAGGACAATGTGTAATCTACTGAGCTCCAAATATCAAAGCATTCAAGATGTTAATGCATCTACTGCTTATTTTCTTTCTTCCTCTCGTTACCGAGGCCACATAATTACTGATGCGTATCTACACAGCGAGTAACACCGGTCTAGAAACCTGTCTCTTGCAGTAAAGCCACAAACGTTGCCTCCTTCCTCCCCCACCTCTGCTACCAAAAGCTTTTCCTTTAGCTGTAAGATTGAGACCTAAACAAAAGGGTTGTACATTACTACATGTCACTGTTGAAGACATCGAAGTATGTCCTGAGAAACTGTTTCTCCAGTGACAAATAGCACCAAAGGCAAAACTTGGCAATGATGACAGGGACCAGAGGTATTTGATATCAGAGACACTTCAATTCTGGTTTGCTTCGATGTTTTGAAGCCAAGCCCCCAAAATAGGTATGTAAGTGCATATGTGTCTAACTAAGCAAGCAGTTTGGCTTGTAACGATATTGGCAGTCTGTAATTCTCATCAGCTTTTGAAGGTAACTGTTCCCTCTGCCATCCAGGCTGTTTTCTAGGTGCTTACCAAAGTATTTTGCTTCTATAAACATGTTGATTAAGATTTGAAAAGCTGGCTAAGCAGCACTGAGTATACAGTTCTCACTGGAAATAGATGGGAGCAGTAAGGCAAAATCCCTTGGGCAGCTTGCAAAACCTCAGCCTTTGCTTCTCTTCAGTGTTGATATGATGCTGTGAAGAAAGTGACCCTGGCTCTTCATGTGCATTAAGAATTCTTTCTTTTCCTGATTCTGTTCTAAAATACAGTCAGGCACACAGCTCAGGAGAGGCTCCTGAAATAAATGCCATGGCTACAGCTAAGTTAGTGGTTTACTTGTATATATCTTGTCCCTGTTCTTCCAGCATAGACTGACCCAGAGCTCAACCAACCACAGGGCTGGAAAGGAGTAAGAAAGTAATTATAACACCCCAACCCCAGCCTGACAAAGCTGCACGCCAGGAATTGGACATTAGCATGATGGGCCATGCTTGTCAGTCACACAGAGTGAGTGGAAATAACATAACGGGCAGGAGAGCCTTTAATTAGTCATCTGCCCATTTCTCACTCAGCAAAACCTGCCCTTCTGAATAATGCTGTGTTTGATCTGAGGAAGGAGACAAATCAGCAAGAATACAGGTTTTTAGGTTGGTTGATGAGTGAAAACCAGAAAGTGGAGTAAGGAACAGTAGGGTCAGGGGAAGGTGTGGTGAGTTCAGGAAACTGACTTCTGCCCGATGAGAGAATTCTGATTTGAATGTTTTTTATAGCAGCTTTCTTTAAAAAAACATAAAAGAAGATAAGGAAGAGATTAGGAGAGGTTAAAATAACCCCTTTTTTAACAGCTAAAAGCAGAATTTGGCTCTCTGGTTTCTTCTGAATAGCTCCTCTTGTTGTTCCAAGCTTGATTGACTTATAACTGCATCTGAACCAACCTCACATCAGTTCCTTTTTATCAGCCAAAGTGAGACTTCCTGTGCTCCACAGTCTGGCTTCCTGATGTGTTTCCTTTTTCCTTTTAACAGAACAAAGGGAACTGTAACTCCTCCGCTGCTCCTGTTCCAAATCTCCTTGGGACTTCATATAATGTTAGCATCGAACATTTGCCTTTCATTTCTCTTCTGCCCGGTGTCTGAGTCAGGCTGCTTAGAGTGCTAGTGCCCTCTTCGTATCTACTTGAGTGTTGCATTGTCAGCTGTGGAGAGGCAAAAGGTGTGCTGCTGTTGGAATGAACTGACAGCCACCATACCCTAGTCTAGTAAAGCAAAGTACAAGGGAAAAGGTTTGGCCAAAGGCACTGCATGTTACTAGAGACAGAGGCTTTGTGATGTTCTACTAAGGCAAATAATCAGATGTTGAGATCTCATTGATTTGCATGGGCTTGTCTGTGTGAACTTATTTGGTATTTGAACATGGGGCTAGAGCTTTGTCCTGAATTATGTAGGCTACTGGCACAAGTTTGTTCCCCAGCATGGTTACAGATACACAGCATGGATGGCATTGCTCTTGTGCACACTGGGACTGTCAGCCCTGTATGTTTTAACAGGAATTATTCTCTTCAATCACCCCAATGAATGGCTGTTACTCTCTTCTTAACAGCTATTTTTCCTTTAGCTGCTATAGGGCTGCAGTTTGGTTTCAGTCATAGAATCATAGAATCCCAGACTGGTTTGGTTTGGAAGGGATCTTAAATCTCCTCCAGTTCCAATCTCCTGCCATGGGCAGGGAAACCTTCCACTAGAGTAGGTAGATGCCCATAAAAGTGCTTCTGAACATAACTAAAAGCAACTACAGACATACGGAGCTATCTGTTAGTACAAGCTGCAAACTGGGGCCTGGTTCTGAGAGACATACACTGAATACCTGCAAATTCCTCCTGAAATCAGTGCAATTCCTTCATGCTTTGACTTCACCCCTTTATCCAAAACACCAGCTCTCAGCAGGCTTAGAAGGAAGGGGGGGATTTGCAAGTTCAGCCTGTCCAGAATAGGCAGCTTATATCAAGGTTCATTTATCCAAGCCATCAATATTCAGGAACGGCAGAATATGGAATACGATACCAGAGTATGGACTTGCCCTCTTTTCTGTTTATGCCCTGATGTATATATGTGATGTGTATACATGAAAGGGTGGAGCGAGAGAGGCAGTGGTTAAACAACCTGAAGCAGGAAAGGATTACTGCACCACATCAGTTAGCAAGAAGGCAGCTTCCAGGGAGCCATCCTCACCCCAGCCTAAGGCAGCAGTAGGAGTGATGGGACTTTAAGCAGTGAAAAGAATTAACATCATTGCCCTCCTACAGAATTGCCTTTCTTCAGGTTTCAGTGTACTGATTTGGGGTTTTCTTGTGTAATAACAAAATCCCACGCCTTTATATTGAAAAATGTCACTTTGAATCAAATAACTTTAGATTAACTGGGCAAAGGTATCAGCAAATTATATCCCTTCTGTAAAATCCAGGGGAGGATCAAGGAAGTTTCACCTTTTCTGCTGTATTCTGTTTATGGAACAATTTCTATACTGTATAATTCGATTTCTATAAAAACTCCATTGATTTATTCCCTATTTGTCCATGAGAGCCGTGTTGCAGATCAGCTTTTAGGACTGACTCCCGATTAGAATCAGAAGTCATGAGTCATGATTAATTCCTTGTATTATGGGAGTTGTCCCCAGAGGCTCACACCAAGATGAAGCATGGCACGTAGACGGAATAAGAGCCCACAACTTAAGCAGTCTAATTAAAATAAACCAAGTGGGAGCTGAAATGCAGGAAGCAACTGGTCACTCAGGAAGTCACCATCAGAGAATCTGAGTCCTGGTGGCCATTCACAAGTTGCTGGCAATAGAATTGCCCAGGGATTCAGAGTAGGGGGTGGACCTTAAACATGATTTTACCTCTGATACACAGAAAAATCACTAGAACCAGGAACCATTGACACATTTAACGCTCAAAAGCCACATTGTAGTGATCTCACAGCTTAGAAATTGATCCCAAAGGGCTGAAAGTTGTTTTGAGTAGGTGACACAGCTGTTCTGGGTGGCTTTGAGGTGTACTGGGCATCTAGACTACAGTCTGGGTGACCTGTGGTCCTTCAGAGAGGCTTTGCTCCAGCAAGAATAAGATGATGACACTCCTAACCTGAACTTGCTCCCAAAATTCACGTGACATGCTGGTAACATCCTTCCTTAATTACATCCACTGTGCACATGCAGATCTTTCTCCAGCACAAATATTTATGTTTTGGTGTTATTTCTAAGAGCCATAAGCAAATACATCTGACTTCATTAGAACCAGCCAGGCTTTAAAGTAAGCATGCACTGAAGGGATTTGTTAGGTCAGAACTCTGAGTATCAGCCTGCAAATATAACCCAAACTGCCTGTAACAGCTCCACTGTGACAACAGAAAGGAGGATATGATGTTAAGTGAGGAACTGATGCACAAAGCAGTGTGTCTTATTGGGATCTGGGGTGCTTTTAATTGCACAGATTTCTCCTGAATCCCATTCTCTACTGTGCATGCAAATGTTGTGTGTGCTGTGTTTTATCCAAGAGATGGTGAATTCCCCTGTGACCCTGAGATTGTACTTGAAATCTGAGACGTCTCTAGTAAGCTGAAGGGAAACTGTGACTATCACAATGGCATGTGGCCCAAACTCCAGCTCCTTGCATCCTGCCGCGGATCCAGCGGCTGGGCAGAATCTCACAGTACCTTGGTTTTGTGCCGCTGTTTGCCTCCTGCCTTGCATAAAGTGGAGCACAGACAGGTCCAGACTGAAATGTGTTACCCCTTATCCATGCAGTGATTTTACAGCAGATCTGGAACAGGGCTTTGCCATGGTACCTTCTAGTCCTTTTCTTCTGAAAAGCAGTTCTGTCCTTCCCATGACAATGATTCTGGGTCCTCTGTGTTTTGAGTAGTGCTATACAGAAGGCTGTGTGAAACGCTTCACCAGTGTGCATCACCACATGACTCTATTTTGGTAGGAAAAAGGGTACATTCACTTTTAACTCTGAGCCCCAGCAAACTCAGTTTCTGCAATGTCAGTGTTTAGGATGTCACCACTCCAGTCGTTTCCAAAACCCAGCTTCACAGTTACAGGGATCTTTTGCCTTCACAGCAGTTCCAGAGCAATGGGCAAAGGTTTTAACAAGTGGAGAGTTCATCCCCTTTGGAAAGAGAAAGCGACACAGTGAGTTCAAGCTTGCTTGCAGTGAATCCTCTGGATTTGCACCACTGCATCTGGGTGTATCTCACAGAATATGGGGTGGTCATTAATGAATGGGATAAGCTTGCAGTTAGTTCCTTGCTCTTCGCTTTTGCTATTCTTATATGTCATCTCTAACCATCAACCATAATTATACCCTTCCTGAAGTAGTGTTGTGAATTATCTGTGCTACAATGGTGCCCAGAGACTAGAGTGGTCTCTGTTGTCCTAAGCAGTGTATATAATGAGAGTCTTCTTCAAAACTCCTTAGGAATGAAGAAAAGTTAAGGCACTTAATTTGAACTCCAGAGTGGAGGCAATTCTTGAGCTCTGCTCTCTGCTGTCAGACATGACCATGCTCTACCATTCCTTTCCCAAAAGCTTCCAGGTTTCTGTAAAGGATGGATGGATTTCCCTTCCACCACCACTGCTCCCCATTGAAAAGGGCTTCTGTAACTTCATGCTGAGGTTTAAACAGTTTCCTCTGGTTTTGGACTGACCATTGCTTGTGACTGATTCATACGTTTCTCACACCAGCAGTAGTAGCTTAAACAGCACTTTCCCTTCCCTGACGTTATGCCCCCAGTGTGTTCACAGCCCACTGCTGTACCTCTCTGCCTTTGTTTTGCTGGGATAACTTAAAATCTGTGTCATAAACCCCCTTCTCCCACTTATTCCTCAGCCCTCAGCTGCACCTGCTCCAGGTTGCATTTGTCTTTCCACAGTGTGAGTCACTGGAGTGGCACACGCTGTTCCTGGTGCTTGCCATTAACACACACTGGAAGATCCCTCCCTGATGCAATCCTGGGATTGCGATGCCAGAAAACTCCGTGAGCAGTTAATTCACTCCAGTCTTTGTCCTCAGCGGAGCCCAGCCTGGCTCAGCCCGTTAATCTGTCATGAAGGTTCCTGTGTGAGTTCAGGCATTTCACTTCATCTCTCAGTTTCTCATCTGTAGAAGTAGGCAAGTGCTTCCTTCCCTCTCTGCCTTGTTTGGTTGATCTGGAGTAGATGCTTTTATGAGGTGGGAGTTGAATTCACGAGCAGCAGCTACAGTGATCTCAGTGCAGGCACCTCCTGCATATAACGAGCAGAAAGAAACCCAGTGGTTCTTCCCATTATGTTCTTTATTAGCACTCAACCACCTCCGACCATGTTCCTGAGGTATGGGTATAGTTATCCCCCTTTTGAGTCATGAACTTCTTTGTAATGGGGGTTTGTAGCATTGCAGCTGTGACGAGCAGCTATGTTTTCCCTGAGACCAAAGACCATTCCGACCTGTCTGGAAGGAGTAAGAAGGGTGTGAAGTCCCAATCAGTTTTCCAGGTTTCTGCAGCAAGTGCCCTGGCCTGCCTGGTGAAGGAGCCCAGTAAAGTATGTGCATGTGCTTGTGAAGCTGCTCCATTGATTCATACATAGAGCACACAGCTAAAGCTTCAACTAGGTTTAAACACCAGATGGTTTCTTACATCAGCCAAACTTTTATGTCTGTTAAAAGATCGCAGCCAGTACACAGTCAGGACCCCACTCTCTCTGCCCATTTCTTCCATTGATTTCTTACCCTTTCATAATTCTGCAGCTCTAAGATTGGTAGTTTCAAAACCAGACTTCCAAAAAGAAAAAGGAATTAATAATTAAGATATCCCTAAAGGAACCTCCATGCTAGGAAGGTGCGTGCTCCTTTCAGAGCCTCTTTTATGACACAAGAACCACCCTCTGGTTCCCTCACATTTACATCACTGCTTCAAGATGTGTCTTTCCAAGCACTCCTCTACCTCACACACGAGTTCTTGTAGGTGCTCTTCTCTGCCTCTGTGAACTTAGACCTCTAATAGCAAGTACAAGTGTTTGTATGGGATTGTTTATAAGAGATTAGAAGGCCTGCCACAGTTTTAAGTCAGCAAAGTCCAAAAGCTGTAAGTAATTAAACAGTGTGAAATGGACTGTACCTGAGTGTTAGGTGTATCTGCAAATGAGCTCTGTCTATGATGGTACAGATGGTGACAGTGTTTATTGATACAAGGCTCTCAATGAATCTGCAATATACTAAGTAAGCAAAGAGCTTTTGAGTGTCATCAGCTCCAGTGGATGACAGGAGCATAGCACTTCTACTCGGTATAATTTGCAGGTAAAACTGGTGGAGTTAAGCAAACAGTTGGAAAGTGGATCTGTCTCATGCAATGCTGATTTGCATATATGTAAATTGCATCTTTTACACCTTTGCTGTCCCTGAACTCAATCAGTTTGGCCTAAACCTATTTGTTTAAGTGACTATTGCTGCTGATTTTTGTAACATTGCACACATGAAACGCTTCAAAAGTGATTTTGTGGGACAAAACCCTCTAGTTTTTCATCTGAATCTCTGTTACTAAACCCAATACTGCAGTGACATGGATTTGTGCAGCTACAGACCTGCTTATGTGCATGATATTTGGTCTGGAGCTGATATGGCATGAAGCAGGATGGCCAGCTCCCACACCCAGGAATTGTGTCCAAGTTGTGCACTTGGTTATTCACTCTTTGTTATGACTAACTTAATGGGTTATGGAGATAAGAGAAACATGTTCAGAAACCTGAAATTATCTATGATAAAGTTTTCTTAGCATCTCAGATCATAATCAGTCATCTATTATTTAGTAAAAAGATGAAGAGGAAAGATCTCCGGTCTGGTATCTGCTCAGCAGATAGCAATCACACTCACATGGCTTCAGAAAAGCTAGATCTTTGTGAAGGGTGCTGTTCAGTCATTAAAGCAAACCCCTGCAAGAGGAGTCTCCTTGGCTTTATTCCTCTTTCTTACCCTGAAGCCCTGAGCAAATTATTAGAGGTTTCTGTGCCTTGCTTGTCCTAATGTAAACTACAAATGGGTAATGCTCTTCTGAGGAAAGGCTGAAAACCAACACATCTTCATGAAGATTGTAAGCCCTGGATAAAAATGCTGTAGGTGCCTCAAACGTCAATAAAAGATCCTTGCTGAAATAAAGTTCAAAGCAGCTGGAAGTAAAAGATGGGGTTTTTTTTGCAGCTAGGAAAGGAAAGACGCTATTTATAGGACATAAGATATTCTAGTCACTTATGAAACACAGAAAGAAACCAGACTCTGCCCTGAAGCCCATATAACCTAAAACAATCCCACCATCAACAGATATCTCACATGACACACGTATCAAGCTTGAGCATCCACAGGCTGGGCGGTAGCTGCACAACACACACACCTTTCTAGAAGCCTGTGGAAGAGCAGTGGCTGTCATCTGCTCAGGACTACACACTCAGAGGGATACTTCCCTCTTTCCAGCCCTGGTAATCAAAGATGTAAAAGCCACATGAGCCATGGGTTGTTTTTCCTGAGCAGAAAGGTATATAATGTGCATGTGAACCACAACAAAGCTGGTTGAAAGCATGTGCTGAGCAGCAGTGGGGCAGCGGCGTGCAGAGGGGGCTCTCCCCTGTGCTGCTCACCAACCAACTCACTGTCATTGTTTGATTTTGGCCTGCTGAGGCAGGTGCTAATCAGCTTCCAGATCACACTTGGGTACGTGGCAGGCGACTTGTCATTAGGGGCTGCAATAACAAGAAGCAGCTCTTGTCTCTCAATGCGCTATAGAACTGGGAACCTCTTCTGCACGCACCTGACAGTGGCTGTGAGCAGAGGCACAGATCTGGCTTGCTAAGGACAAGTGCTTTCCAGTGAAGGGGGTTTTGCATTTTGTCTTGTTAGACAGCCATTTAGCAAGTGCCATTTGGTGCAAGCTGATCCTTAAAAAACAAAGGAGGGGTGTGTGTGTGTGAATGCAGTTAAAATGAGTTTTGCCTTTTGAGCAAGCTCAGAGCCTGCCCCCGCTTCATGGAACTCTTGAGTGCGGTTGGGCACGGGGGTGTTGGAGGAGTGGAAACCCTGATCTCAGATGTGAAAGTTTCATTGAGAGAGGCTGGTTCTTTCCTCATCCTCATGAAAAAGATGCACAAGGTAAAGAAGAAGATGCACAAGGTAACCTGAGTCATAGAAAGCCTGGTTTCCTGATAGTCATTCATTGCCGTTCACAGTCACCTCCTGTAGTTTTAAATAGGGAATTATCTTGCAGGTTAGATGAGCAATGGAGATCTGAGGTGGGGAATGAGGCATGTGGCTTGAGTAACACAAGAACCAAGTAAGATGCCCCTGCAGAAAGTAAGAGGGAAGCTTCTGCACCTACCCAAAGACTGAGAGGGCAGCCCTGATATTAGGCTTAAAAGCATTTCCTCTATGCCAGAAAAGAACTAAGAAATCTGAGGAGGGATTCAGCTGATGAGAGTTGTCAGGCAGGTGAAAACAGCAAACAAGGCCAGCGCAGTTGTGAGCTGCCTCTGCGTTCATACTCTCATGTCACCAAGCTGGGCTCATAATAAACACTCTGTATGATACGAGCACACGTGGCAGAAGGCACTTGGTTCTGGACACCACATGCCAGAGAGGCTTTGAGAAATAAGAGTAAAGAGAAGCACGAGACAGGACAGTGTGGGGCTAATCAACTTCTATGGAAGGACTGAAGTAGAAATGCTTGATGACATGGCAGCACTGTTGCCAGCTTTTGTGGTATCTGATTTTCATCTGGAAAGCCTGACTTGCATTCTAATTCCATCAGAATATCAGCATTTAGTTAATGAAAGTGAGTTTCTTCAGACTGCAGGGAGGAGATTGAGATGAGCTCTTAGGCAGAAGCTCTTCCCTGTGAGGGTGCTGAGGCGCTGGCACAGGGTGCCCAGAG
>JANHGB010044039.1:16921-40785 GCA_026283785.1 Coracopsis vasa
CCCAGAGAAGCTGTGGCTGCCCCATCCCTGGCAGTGTTCAAGGTCAGGTTGGACGGGGCTTGGAGCAACCTGCTCTAATGGAAGGTGTCTCTGCCCGTGGCAGGGGGTTGGAGCTGGATGAGCATTAATGTCTCTGATGACCCAAACCATTCTGTGATTCTAAGAAACTCTGAGATGGAACTGGCAAACTGCTCTTGCATTTACTACAGGTAACCCTTTTGTGCCTGCTGGTGCAGGTGTCAAGGACTCTTGCACACCATGTCCTTCCTGACCACCCTGAATGGCTTGGGTTCATTGCTCATGCTTTTGTTGGCTGGAAGTGGCCAGAGATGATTAAATAGAGAGATCCAACAGTTCACTCCTGAAAAGTTAAATTCCAAGAAACAGCATAGCACTATTTCTTTCAGGTCTGTTCTGGTAAATGCCTGAAGCGGGTCAGCGTGCAGGGCCTCAGCACCACTCCAGGGCCCTCTGCAGCTCCTTCTTTCCATGGCTGTGGTGGTTGGCAGCTTCCCTGAAACCGTCTGATGAAGTGAGACATGGGGATAAGTTCAGAGCCCAGTTTCTTCTTCATAATTAAAAATGTGTGCATCTGTCATGCTGCTGGTGATTAGGTTGTATTTTCTTGTGGCCTAGAAGGAATATGGCAGTGAATCACTTTGCAAGCAGCTGTACTCTAACAGCTGAGCTAGGTTCAATATTTGATTTAAGCTAATAAAAAGTCTGGGGTAGGGCTAATGTTTACAAACTGGACGTGATAAAGCATTCAGATCATCTGTTTCACAGCCAGGCGAGAGCAGGCACAGGGGACCCACTGAAAGTTGGGGCTTTGTCTCGTGATTACGTGCCTGCCTACGTGGGCACGGGCAGGAGGACCCCGCTCTGGTCCATGAGTGCATCAGACAGCAGCTGCTATCCTGGAAAAGCCTCCTGTTTTCCAGCTGTATTGTAACAACTCTCAACACATTAAATATGTCCCTTTTGCTCTTCTGTGGGAGTTGTAGGCAAACCATACATTTAAAAAAATCTTTTAATCTTCATAAATCATTTCTTCCAGCAATCTAGTAAGTTTAGTTGCTGTTCTCTGAATTCCCACTAGTTAGCTACTCTTTCCCTTTGAGATGAGCTGCCTGGAAATAAATGCAATGAAGGAAACCTACTCTGTGATTTAATTGTTATCTGATTGCTTCTCCAGATCATATTGATCTGCTGTTATCATGCTGCTGGTTTGGACTTGCTGTCCAGGGTTGCCTCCAGGTCTCTGCTAGTATAGCAGCTTGAGAGGTTTGGGTTTGGATATTTTCACTCAGCCATATTATACATCAGGTAAATTATGGAATATTTCCTGCTTGTATTTCTCATTTCTCCCATCCCTTTGTATTATTTCTCTCCTGTCCAAAAGTTTTCACAGCCTCTTCCTGAAGAAAAATGTGTCAAGTCTTTTCTATCCTTCACCAGCTAGTGATGGACTCAGTCTTGGCGGGTCCGTCTTGGAGCCGGCTGGCACTGGCTCTGTCAGACACAGGGGAAGCTTCTGGCAGCTTCTCACACAAGCCACCCCTGTAGCCCCCCATTACCAGAACCTTGTCATGCAAACCCAGTGCACACAGGTTGCTCAGAGAGGTTTTGGAGTTCACCCCTTTGCTGATACTCAGAACTCAAGTGACAGGAGCTGAGCCTGCTCTGGGCAGGGATTGAGCTAGCTTCTTACAGTCTGAATTACAGTGATTCTATAGAAGTCTGTACCTGGGGAACAGGGGTTGGGGGTGTGACAAGGAGTGCAGTTTTCACACTGATAATATGATCTGGACTTCATTTCCTATTTTTCTTTGTGTTGAAGGCTCAGCTGTCTCAAGTTCTGGAAGAAGTGGGGAATCACAAGCAAAGAGCAGAGATGGTAAGTGTTCATCTTTTTGGGATATTTACAGTGTTTTACAGAACATTAACATGCAAAGTTCAGTCCACTGAAACAGTGGATCAGTTCCAAACATTCAGAAATGAATAACAAAGAAGCATTGTAAAAATTGGTATCATTACTGCTACTCTTGGCACCATAGTCACCTGGAATAAGTGTTGGATGAGATCTAGTGGTCTGTCTCTCCTTTTTTTGGCAATTTCCTTTCTCTTTGTTAGCAGTTCTAGATTAGAAGCAAGCACTGAATTTCATACTGAATTAACTCCTTTCTCTGGGGGCTTTTGATTCAGTCTCAAGTGTGCAAAGGACAAGCAGATGAGATACAACAGAATTGCCACAAAGTGTTTTTTACAATATCTGTTAATTTTCTGCTGGGTTTGTCTATTTTATTGGCAGTTCCCTTAAGGAGCAGAAATAATAGAAGCCACAAAACCAGGCTATAGAGAAGTTTATGTGCAGTTTCATGAGTATTGTATGTGATTCTTCTTACTCAGGAATAAATGAGGTGTAAGCATTAAGTTGTTTTGTGAACCAGTGTTTTTGCTAACAGGCGAGTTGTGGGATTCCTGCAGCTTTTTGTAGGCACAAGAAAAACCTGAGCAGTACCCAAGATACCCACTCATTCTATAGATGCATTTTATACCGGATTAACTTTATTACTAATGAAAAAACAGGCATGCATCACTGGCTAGTAAGTAGGTACTAAACAGACATCTGTTCTAACATCCAAATCACAAACGCCAGTGCTAACATGAGTCTTTTTAGACTTGTGCTAAACTCTACTAGGGTACTGAAGGGCAGAACTGACATGTCCCTGCTGTACTATTAAGAGTTTGCCATACAGACTCTAGGATCTTTGATGTAATTTGTGCTCCTTGTTGTTTCAACATCAGCTTTTTTATAATGAGAGTGTTAAATGATCCCAGTTCTGGGGTGCTCTTACGTGGAGGGCAAACATTTTGTATGCCCAGCTGCTTTCTCTGGTGACACAGGTCAAAACTGCCATGTCCAAAGAAAACTGAATGAATCCTATTTCCCATCTGATCTCATTACGTGCTGCCTAGTTACAGTCTGGAATTCTATATAATCAATTTTCCATTGTGCTCACTCTACTTACCAGAGGAAAATCTGCTGTTATGTTTCAAGTGTTGTAATGTGTGGTGGTTTTAAGTGTTTCAAAGTTTTTCTTATTAAGCCTGAATTTTGAGTGGTTTGTTTGCCTTTAAAAGTTTGTTGTATTGAACAGGCCAGCAGAGAGCTGGAGAAACTGGAACTTCCAGTGCTGAAGCATTAATTGGTGTTGTGCATCATCCATCAGCAGAGGATAAAGCAGCAGTCAGTGTTCAGTGCCTACTCCCAAGGGTTACTCAGGAGAAGACTGCACACCTTGTGACCTTCCAGTAAAGCTTATCTCAACCTCACACAAATAGCCTGTGCTATGTGGTGCTGAGACAATTGTGAGGTGTAGGCTTTATTCAGTATTTTGAATTGCATTCAGTAAATATAGGAAAATGGCTTCATACAGAGGGAAAGATATTGGGTTTGCCTCTTTCTCCCTTTTGAGGGGAAACCTGACAGTATTGCTTCTTCTCACTGGTGGTAGATGGTTCTTCTGCATCCCCAAGTGACATCTCCCTGGAAGGGGAAGATGTGTCACTTCTTGTCTTCTGCAATGTTTATGGCAGAGGTGTGCCCCCTTTGGATGGGTCTGTTCCATCAGCTGCGTGCCCCAGTGCTCAGCAGTTATACCATCCTCCCCACTCTCCTCCCTGCCAAACAGCAAAATGTTCCATATGTGTTTTTTCTCCCTTGTCTCCAGATCAGAGTCTCACCTGGATGGCCTTATTTTCAGACTCCTTTAAAGCAATTGTTTGCCTGATTTGGATTCCTGGCATCTCGCCTTCCCTTTCATCCCTCTCCCCCTTTTTCACCTGTGATCCACTGCTTGTTAGTTTGATGTTAAGCCTCCACAGCTGAGGGGATGCAGAAGGGCTCGTCCTGCTCTGGGTGCTGATGGATGTGGATATTGCTTTTCATCAGCTATTCTGCAAACAGGCTTATGGCTCTAAGTGAAATGGAATAAACACCTGTCAGGTGCTATCATACAGTCTGATTGAGTCTTTGGTCTGCTTCTGGGATAAACCTCTGTAGAGGTGACATCTCTGCTGCCACCCTGAAGAGTGCTGATGGCTTTGCCACCAGACCACTGGAAATGAAGCAATGTGCTGTGGGGGCAGTAAATTGGCTGATTGGATCTCACTGAGATGTTTGATAGGCTTCCATGTATGCTTAAGGAGGCATCTTAGATGCCCTGGTAAATAATTCATTCTTTACATAGCAATAGTTGAAACACTTGTGAGATAAATCTGATGGGAACATGACCTCAATGAGACAGTATCAGCATGCACTGTGTCCTTGGGAGGAGGGGGCCTTACCTGGTTCAGGGAATTGTGTCCACAGGGATGATATGAGATGAAGGGTGGTGTGTGCCACAGGGGCCACCATGCAAGGCCAGGGCACAAGGTGTTGCTGGAGAAAAGTGAGATGGACTTGGACAGACTGCTCTGAGGACTCAGTGTATGATTTCCTTGCTTGCCAGCTAACAGTGAGTTTACTACTGGAAGAAAAGAAAAAAGGGAAAGAAATTTAAACATCTTCAGCTGATTACAGTTGACAACACAAAGGCAGTTCGACTTTCCAGTATTAATTAGCAAACCCAGAGTAATTAGCTTGTATAAGCACAATTCATGCATCTTTCCCTAAATGCAATTAATATTGCAAGGGAGGACATCTCTGGGCTGGGCCTCTGTATCATTAACATCCTTTGCCCTAATTAGACACGGCCGGTAGTGGCTGGAGAAATGGGTTTGTGATTACAACCATAAAAAATCCTCTAATATTTTATATCCTTCAGGGAACTTGAACCTCAAATTTATTTTCTGATTTAAGAAAAATTGCCCTTATCATTGTGCTGTGTAATTAACAGTGAAACTTTGATTTTTCTCTCTCTCTAACCCTTCATTTATTTATTTTGCTTTATTCACAGTTTGAGTGTGTTCCTGTTGTAGGGGAACAGTCTTCTGAGGAGTGGCAAGTACCAGAGTCCCTGGTCTGATAGGGCTCAGATGATTTAGTTGTCCTACACATCTGTGGGGTTTGTGTTTCTTTATTTGCTGAAATAATGGGGTTTGTTGTGAATTGGTATTGATGCCCATGCACACTTCTTTCCTGCAATTGCTTTGTATGGATGTGTGCATCTTTCCTGACCATTTTAGCAGCACTGGAAGCTTTCTTTATCAAGGCTCCTGCTCCAATATCTTTAACTACAGGATGTGCCAGGAGATTGCGCTCCGAGTTCACATGTGGCTCCCTCTTTTGTGGTCCAAGAATCTATCTTCTTATGGTATGTTAGTTTAATGCTCTACTGGCAGAGAGCTGAGAGCTTGCTTCCCTCATAGCAAAATATTGCTTGTGGGAAATGTTTTCTTGTTTGTTACATTCTTTTTCTTTCTCTCCCTGAGGGAGGGAAGCAGAAGATGTGTTAGTTTTTCTAATTTTCATTTGCCTTTTTCATATCCCTTTATAGACAGGAGGAGATTGTTTGGCTCAAGCTTGCCATCCAGCAACAGCTGTGATCCCTGGTCTTACACTCTCAGTCTGGGTCTGGAGCAGGGGGCATTCATGTCAAGAGATTTTTTTTTCTCCATCATTAATCCCTGAGGGAAGTCAGCTTGGTATTAAAACCGGATCACCTGTATTTTCATTGCCCTGAAGTGCTCTGGGTATCTTTTGGCTTTCATCTTCAAAAGACAGCTTGGCCCATGTGGGCTCTGAAATCTATAGACTGCTCATTGGAACAAATTATATTTCACTCTCCAGCAGATTAAAAAGGATGGACATAAGAATCAGAAGAATTGCTTAGCAGGGTGGGAGGTAAAGAAGATTTGAAGTCCAAGAATGTAGCTGTCACAAAGTGAATGGCATAAATGGAGTGTCCGTATAGAGGAAATAAAGATACCTTAAAATGAATTAATGAAAGCCCCTTGCCTTGAGTAAAAGTGTGGGTTAACATTCTGCAAAGAACAGGAGACCTTTATTTAATGGCAGCAGGTCAGGAATAGGTAAGGAGCCAAATCATGTGTTCAGTCTGATGAAACCATCATGGTTTGGATTAATTTAAATGTCAGTCAGTACCTATACTGGTGATTATCAGGAAAAGTTAGGAAGATGGAAGGCAGAATATATGAAAGAAGGGAACAGAGAACACTGTGTGTGCTGTAGTTGGGAGCTAGCTATTAACTGGAAACAATACGGTTAATTACGAAGAGTTTGGGAAGATCACAGCAGCAGGAATGCATCAACAAGAAGAGACTCACACAGGTCTTAAACCGTTTGCATTGTTTTTGAAAGACACTGCTTTGTAGTGCTTGCACCAGACTTCCAGACTTGTAAGAACTGGAACTTTTGGTACTTCAGAGAAATACCTGGCAAGGATCAAAATTCTGTTACATTTTACTTTTCAGATTAGAACAATGATAATATGAAAGAAGTGAACTTCACTATTGGAAGACCTGCCCTGGGTAACTTACCAATGTAGTTTGTTTAATTCTTGTTTCAGTTATTAAGCACAAACTAAGAAATACAATGGCCCAGGCATAAGAACAAAAGTGGTGGTCATTAGTGGAAATGTACATTCTCTATATTATAATTCCATATTAAATGTGGGATTAGAGTACTGAACCATGGTACTCATAAATAACAGTGAAGCTTTGCTGCAACACATATAGAACCAGCAGGTTGGGAGGGGAAAGGAGACGACGCATCAGTGGAGGAAGTCTCCATCGATCAAAAGTGTATTTCATCATTTCTGAATTGATTTAGCAAGGTGCCAGCAAATCTCCTTCCCATCTGACAGATTTTATCCTAACACCTTACGTGAGACCAGCAAACCCAAGACAGATGAGTAGTGTGGCACTTGCCTGAGCAGCAGCATGAACACAGCAATAGTTCTACTAAGGCAATTTTAGGGAAATACCAAGCTCTCAAATCAGATTGAAAAACATGAATCTGGTTATAAAGAGACAGCAAAAAAGCTTATCCAGAATGAAATGATATAGTAACAGAAGACTGGTAGAGGACTTTTAGATCATAAAGTTGAGTCCTTTGGTAACTAAGGCAATTGCAGCATATACTTCAGTTCATAAATTTATCAAGTTTGTCTTGAAACTGCTTTGGTTATTTGTGCCATTCCTATCATTGAAAGACTGCTGAGAGCTGCAATCTTCCCAATTCCAGCTGAAAATATATGTGCAGCTAATAGCCATTTTTTTCTTGTGCTAATGTTCTCCTTAAACTACAGTGACTGTTCTTCCTCCCTCATATTTATGCTGTGACATATTTATAGAGAACAGTTGTTCTTCCCTAGCATTTCATTTGTCTAGGTTAAACAAATCAAGCTCTTGTAGTCTTCTCTTAAAACAGGCTCTTTGGTCTCCTCATGAATCCTGCACCTTTCTTTAAATCTCTTTCCATTTTTCTCTGTCTTCCTAAAAAATGAGGAAGTAGAGTGGTCACGTCATTCCAAGTGATGTTCCAGCAGTAGCTTGTACAGAAGTATCTTCTGTAGGAGAATCTTCTACCTCTCTGTCCTGGATAGAATCGTAAAATTGACTAGGTCATCAAGTCCAACCTTTACCCTAGCACTGCCAAGGCCACCACTAAGCCATGTCACTGAGGGCCTCATCCACATGGTTTGTGAGCACTTCCAGGGACGGTGATGCCACCACTTCCCTGAGCAGCCTGTTCCAATACCTGACCACCCTTCTGGTGAAGAAATAGAGCTCAGCTCTTCCATTACAGCCTCACGTTACCCATTTCCACTGCCTCATGGCACTGGTGTTCATCCTGTGTTCAGTAAATATGCCCAAGGCTTTGTTCTCCTCTCTACTTTCTGACTCATGAAGACTCAGTTTGTAGGAGTTGCACTATTATATTTCAATTCTGCTGCTGTTCCTTCACTTTTCACCTGGCTGCTTCTTTCTGATCTCTTTATGCTCCTCTGTGATACAGCCTCCGTGCTTTGTGCTATCAGCAGTTGTCTGTGTGTTTATGTTTTTTGACCCAAGATCTTCAGTGAATTTTGTTTGTTTTAAACACGTTTTCATGATCGATATCTGAGGCAGCTTTTTCTCTGTCAGGTTAGTTTTACTTCAGCAGAGCCTTTTGTTGCTTGTTTGCTCTATACACACTTCACAGTGTTTGTATTATTCTTTACTTTATCCTGTTAATTTAGAAATGGGATTGTTGGAAGGAGGTGATGAAATACAGGAGCCACTGATGCCCTATTTCAACTTTTTTCTCTGTTTTTACTGTAGAGCTTTGGTTCTCCAGGTGGATTAAGCCCTAGAACAGGGGGATGGGAGCATTCAGAGTTACTCTTTTTCCTTTTCCAATCTCAGAGCTCTCTCACAGCGCCTGTTGTAAACAAGTACATTAAAATTAATCCTTGCTGTTCCCTATGCTGTAGGAATATAGCGAGCTCTGAGGAACAGAGGGATTATTTCTTTTCCTCCTCTTTCAGCGTAGGGAATGATGAACAGCCTCGGTTGTGTTGCACCTGCTGCACATTCCCTCTTGGAAAATTCCCATTCAACACACTGAACTCTGTCAACACGAGAAGCATCTATTGTGTGTGACTGGGGGCAAAGCAGAGGAGGTGGTGGAAGCTTTGGGATCATGGTAGATGAGTGCTGACAAACTGCCTGTAGAGCAGAGAGGTGATCAGTCGCTGGCACTGCTGCATGTTAATATCTCAGTGCTATTTTAATTAGGCTGGAAGAGGAGATTCAGTGAGTCAATTCCTGTGGTTTATCTCTGTTTTAAAAATCGAGCCAGGCACATGGGATCAAATAGTACATTCCCTTCAAATTAAAAAGAAATAAACGGTCTGTTTAAAAGTCCCATTACACAAATGAACCTGCTGGTGGCTCCATTAACATGAAAGTTTTATGGAACTCAGCAGCACCGTTTGGTTTCAACAGGACTGGTTTCATTTTCTAACCGGGGGTGATAAGAGCTGACGTGGGGTTAGGACTCTGAGAGGGAAGGAATGGAGCATCCTGAAGTGGAGAGCTGCCTGACTGCTGCTCCTCCCTTTGGGATCCCTGTGGGAAAACAGTCTGACCCAAACCAAACAGCTATTCCAGCTCAGATGCAATGCATGGACAAGGACCTGACTCTGAGCCCGTCATTTGGAGCACCCTCCATGCTATAGGTGCAGCCATAAAACCCAAACTGTACTGACAAGCACAGTGGCTTCCTTCTTGGCTATTCAACTTGGAAACAGGCTGCAAGTTGATAATATGCTCTCACCTTTGCATTGCAGGATTATAACTGGAGCAAGGACTGGGGAGAGAGAAGGGGTAGGGCTTTTGTCTCTTCAGTTGTGGAGAGGAGGAGAAAGGTGAATCATTTTCCTATGCAAAGGATGCTGCTGTGCTGCACTAAGAGAGGTCCTGTTGTCAGTGCTGCTGTTGTCACTGTAACATCTGAGTTACACTGAGTTACTTGGTTAAATAAAATAAATGGGATGGGGATATTATCAGAGGCCTTATTATAGTAGGCACAGCCTTGAGATGCAAAGGCATAACTAATACGCATGCAAGTATTGTGCTTTTCTAGACTTCATCTGTGTTTACAGAGTCTGGGAGAAGTTTATGGGCTTATAACTCTTGTGGTTTTGTTTTAATTGAGCTAAAATTTCCTGGAGGGTACAGGGGCTCTCTGTTATGTTCAGCACTTTGAAAGACACGGAAAAATAGATGAGAGGTCCAGCATACCCCTAGGATTCCATAACTTCTGTTCCTTTTTTCTGCCTTGCCTAAGGAGAAGCTGTAGAAGGAACATGTGCTTCCAGTGCGTGTCCAGAGAGGGAAAAGAAGACTTGGTTTGTTGAACTATCATGTTAGGATGGGACAAAACAACCATTAATTTCCAATTTGCTTGTGACAAGGATGGAGACCAGTTTCCTCCCGCTTTCACAGACCTGAGGAGTTGTAGCTGCATCAGAAGGGAAGCATCCTGAGAGATCTGATCTGAGAATCACAGTTCTGTAGGCACAGCTTTTTCTGGGCATGAGGAAGCATGTGAAGATATCTACCTCTACATCTAGGGGGCATTAAGGACATACGTTCAGTGGATGTGCTAGCGGATCAGAGATTGCTGGATACTTTGCTTCTTGCCCAGGGCTGGCTTTGTGTGTACAGAAAGGGAGATAAAGGCTTTAAAAAACATGAGATTTTAAGACTTAGTCCTTAGACTGAGAGCCTAATCAGCCTCCTGTGTTATTTCTTTTGCTTTCAGTCTTTTTGTGCCTCAGTGCCCTTAGAAGAGCTTGTTCCCAGTGGATTTTGTGTTCTGCTGATTGATGCTGGGTGCAGGTAGGAGTGGTGGTGGTGGTAGGTTGGGGTCTCTCTGAGCTGCTCTGTCAGGGCAGCAGAGTCCTGCAGCAGGAGCTATAAAACCTAATTTATCCATAGAGAGAATAGGATCATAGAGCAGAATTCTTCCTATGACCTCTTAGTAAATAATGAATGGCTGTGCCCTACCTCTTTGGAATCGCTTAATTGAGGCTGACAACTCTTTGTTGTACTACAGGATCTGGCTTGTCAGTAGAATTTTGACTTATTTATGAATATTTCATTAACCTCTAAAGACTGGCTGTATAAAACTGAGCTCCTGCCAGACCCTGTCCTGTTGAGACTGCGTTCTGTGCTAATGTCATCCACCACACATCTATTACACCTTCCCTCCCCTCCAAGCTGCACCTTGGAGTTTATTATTGGTGGCAGCAAGAACATGTTCACCAAAGGTTAAAATGCCACATTCCTGCTTTGGCACCAGAACTGAACACACGGTATTTGAGAAGAAATTGCTTTTTGTGCTATGATTGTTTGCTGGCAACTTGAAGGGAACCGCAGGGAATAATCCTCAGAGGCTAAAATGGGCAGAGCAGTCTTGGCAGGGCCCTGTAACCTTTGCTTTTTGGCACAAGCAGAGAGATTTCCCACTTCTTATGCATTAAAAGCCCACCACTTGTTGTTGCAGGAGGGCCTCAGGATGGGTCGTTCAGATAGAAA
Source organism: Coracopsis vasa (assembly GCA_026283785.1). NCBI lineage: Eukaryota > Metazoa > Chordata > Aves > Psittaciformes > Psittacidae > Coracopsis > Coracopsis vasa. The sequence goes on from JANHGB010044039.1 coordinate 27,974, forward strand.
ACCTTAAATCTGCTCCTTAGTTTGTTCTTTGGGCAAAGGTTTGGGGGACAAGACTCCTTCAAGCATCAGCTGCTTCCTTGAAGGCAGCTGGAGGCTCTGTTGAGAGAGCTGCTGCTTTCCCATAGCTGCATCTCTTGTGCCATCCTCGTATTTCCCATCTCTGGGGGTTCAGAAACCACTCTGAGCATAAGCTCTGGTGGCCCCTGCTCACCCTCTCTCTCTGTGTCCAGAAAACAGTGCTCCAGCTGTAGTGAAATGTAAAATGGGGCTGGAGATGCGGTGGGAATGAGAGCTGCTCTTAAAAGCATGTTGAAGTACAGGCTGTGGGTTGTTCCATGTGAGTTGAAGCAAGAGGATTAAGTTCAATTTTCAAGTCTCCTTTGCTGTCTTTACAGTATTAAGCAAAGATTGATTCCACTGTATTTATGTTGGGAGACAAAGGAACAAAAATGGATGTTAGATTCCTCTTTCCTTTCACCTTTTATCTTCCTAGGTGGTCGGTAATTGCATAGATTCTTCTCTGGCTGTTTATTACGTGATGATTTTTCAACAAGAAAACTGATGGGGGGGCAAGAGGTGGAATTTCAAGCTACCAATTGCTGACTGAACGCTCTAGAAACTCCTCCAGGATATATTTTCAGGCAACAAACTGTATTCAAACTTTGTACAGAGGAAATACAGCATCTTTGCAGATTTATTTGTTGCTGTGCCTGTGAATTACAGCTGCCAGAAGACATGCTTCTAGCAAACATTCCTGCTGCTGCGTGAAAGAAGTGACCTGTGTGATGTTCTTGAGAGCAGGTACTTTCATTGCACCAGTGCCATGGCCATGCTGGACAGGGTTGCAGCACATTCAGTCCAACACCGTGACAGGTTCCCTAAGGAGACTGTTACTGTGTTTTGCTGTTCTAACCAGGAGTAATGAGTAGGAGGTGTCTACTGGTTAAGGCTTAATTACTCCAGAGTTTCTTCTCTCCATGGACAGCAGCTGTTTTGCTCTCCCTGGTGGGAGGAGCTTTTGGCAGTAATTAAAGGAAACAGTCATCTACATGCTGGTGAAGGTGGTGGAGCGAGGCTGATAACAGCACAGAGGCTCTGAGCTGAATGAACATGGAAATTAGGTGATCCTTCTTCAGAATGAGCTGTTAGAGCAGAGAGAGGGAGTTTGGGTATGGAACAAGTTTTGCTGGCACGCAGTGGAGGTGAGGTCTCATAGTGGCACCTGAGAGCGTGGACAGGACAGGCTGAGAGGAAAAGATTCCTTGTCTGCTCCTTCCCCTGGGAGTAAGAGTTGAAATACGTAATTATATTTGAATAAACTCAGGGTTTTAAATTAACATCTTCAGTTTTCCTCTCTTGGTGGGTCTTACTGCTCTTCTTCCCCATGAACTTTCCAGTTTTGCTCATCTTGAGCTCTGAGCCAGCTTCCATCCTGCTGAATTGTCCAGTAGTGCTTATTTCCAAACTGTCACATCTTGCACTCATTCCAGAATACTGGAAAGAAATAAATGCAGCATAAATTGGGGAACAAAGCTCAGAAGACAAAACTGTCAGAACTATCCTACTTTGGTACCCATGTGATGACTGACTGGCATTGCATGTTACTTGCTGTTGACATGGGGCCTGTGCTGGTGACCAGGGCAGTTGCCTTCAGACCTGGTGTAGCATCAGCAGAGCATCTGAACTTCAAACAGAAGGACAGGATCCTTCCAGAGCTAGTATATGATGTTGTATATACCACTTGTGTAAAAGGTCCTCAAGTGTTTCTCTGAAGGGTCACAGGAGCATTCAGGCTGGACAAGGCTGCGGGGGTTTGCACACCCTTTGGACCTCCAGTTTTGATACCAGGTCTTGGTCCTTAGGGCATTGCTGCAAAGTAACAGTAGAGAAAAGAAATATTTTCCCGATTTTCTCTTTTTCTCTGAGGTATTCCAAACAGGAATTATTTGAAATGGGTCATCTGAGTACAGGTTAGTCACCTCCAGTTAGACATTATTGCTCATCAACAATAACCTGCTGTTGTATGGAGTACCTGTGGGTGCAGGGGTCCGCAGTTCTGCTGAACTGGGATGTGGAGATGATCAAAGGGAGGTGGATGAGTGGATCAGCATCTGGCAGCTTTGGGATGTGAGAAGAGACTTAAGAAGGGGCAGGAGGCAGAGTCCTGGGACAGAGGTGTGTTGTAGGTGTTTGGCGGAGAGCTTGTTGGAAGGGCTGTGCAGGAGGAGGCTGGGGTTTAGAGTGTGTGACATGGATGCTTCCTTCACGTGCTGGCATCTGGGCATGCAGCTCAGGCTTGAGAGAGCTGGGCTTGTTCAGCCTGGAGAAGAGAAAGTGCAGGAAGACCTTATAACAATCTTCCAATATCTAAAGGGGGCCTACAAGAAACCTGGAGAGTGACTTTTTACAAGGGCGTGTAGTGATAGGACACGGGGGAATGGCTTTAAACTGACAGAGGGGAGATTTAGATCAGCCATTAGGAAGAAATTCTTCCCTGTGAGGGTGGTAAGACACTGGCACAGGGTGCCCAGAGAACCTGTGACTGCCCCATCCCTGGCAGTGTTCAAGGCCAGGTTGGACAGGGCTTGGAGCAACCTGCTCTAATGGAAGGTGTCCCTGCCTGTGGCAGGGGTTGGAACTGGATGAGCTTTAAGGTCCCTTGAACCCAAACCAGCCTGGGATTCTATGATTCTGTGGTGCACTGCGCTGTGTCCTGGGAGCAGCCCTGCCTAAAGGTTCAGATACAAGCCAGTGAGGGGAGGGCATGGGAGTGATTTGACAGCTAGGTGATGCCAAAGAAGTGCTATGTGAGCTCCTCAGCTTAAAATTGAACCTGGCAAGACCCCAGGCAAAAAAGGGAAAGGCCTTTTTGGGAGCTGAGGTCAGAGGAGTCATTTTGCCCCCCTTTCCCCACCCATTCCATTTCTATTATTCCTCTATCACACACAGGAGAAAAAGAGGAAGGTTTTGAATCATGTTTATTAATTCAGAGTGACAATAGGACACCTGGACTAGCACCTGTCAGAATAGGATGCAAATTAGCCCAGGAAAGCTGGTCTTGATCAGTGCAACCCTAATGAAGCACTAATAGAAGTGATAATGGTTTGAGCGGTATTCAGAGGAGCAAGCTTTGCTCGGATATCGGCTCAACTGCATTAATGCTGCCCTGCTCACATTCACAGGGACTTCCTGATGCTTTCCTATTGCTCTTTGGTTTTTAAACAGCCAAATCTGGGACTTATTATATTTGCAAACAATGGCATCGAGGAGATGCTCTGATTTACTGCAGAGATAGAGAGGGGTGATGTTTGAAAGCTTAAATTAAAGCAGGATTTGCTTCTGTTCTCTCAAAGGAAAGGTTAACATTTTGCTAATAACTGTCATAGGTTGTAAATGGCCTAAGTGTCATCTGATGGGTTTTTCTGATTGCTTTTAATCGAGGATTTTAGGCATCATGGGGTGTAAGCAAAGAAAGAAGCTGCATGCTCATGAGCAGTTCATGAGTGGAACACACCTCAGATGTGACTAGGATAAGAAAGAAACTGCCCTGACAATGAAGCAACAACAGGTTCTGTGCTTCCTGAGTTACACTTTTTTGTCATCATTATTTCAATGTTCCTCATTCTGCATCTCGGGGAGATAAGCTGCTCTGCATAGATGGATATATGCTTGCATAGGTTTGCGAGTAGGTGGAGGCTTTTTCACCCTGCAGAGATAGTAAGTTGTTGTACTATCTATTTCATCTCCCATATGCAGTGGGTTTTTTTAGCTCTATCAAACTTCAGGCCAAATTTAGACAATGGGACTGCATTAGCAAAACTCACTTTACAATGTTCAGATCAGCAGAAAGATGGCAAGGCTGAGGCTGGGATATGTAGGTGATCTTCCCATGAAAATGATTCCTTTTTGCTGAGTGCCTTCCCAGGAGGAAGGGATAAATGGAAGAGATTTCATTGCCCTACCTGAAAATAAAAGACAAAGACATGGAAATGATTCTCCAAACAAAGAGAATCCTGGGAGTGGACTAACCTGAAGACTGAGATAAAAGGGTTTTGGTGTCCTCAGTTTCTTTGTGAATAGGACCCCAAATGCACCAAAGCTTACTTGTGTGTAAGTGTACAAAGAGTGAAGTGTCTCCATGTAGCGGGGACTGCAGTCATCAGAAACTCAGGGCCCCTGATGTGTGTGGGTTTGGGTTTCTCTCATGACAACTCACTGTGGGTTTGGAAATTGGGTGAAACGAGCAGGTTTAGGCCAAACTCAGCGGTTACCAGGGCTCCTGTTTGCACTAAGGTGTGACCCATTGGGTCAGCTGCAGAGGAGTCCTCGCACACAGTGAACCTTTAAAAGCAAAGACAGGTTTTGGGGGGGCTGACACCAGGACTGGGGGCCATACAGGTTTAGGAGGCAGCATACTGGGTGAAGCGCCTGCAAACCTCCAGCTGACACAAGCTGTATCCTCTCCCACGAAAAACTTCATAGTAATCTGTGCAGAACATCACTTTGGGATAAACACAATAATGCTATAAATACCCCAGGCCATTTCCTGTTGTTCTTACTGCAGCTTGCACAGGGTTTGTGTCTGGGTGAGGGTGTGACTGTAACCCACATAGTAACACATACGTTAACCTTCTTCTCTGCTTCTCTCGCTGCGTTATGGGCTAGAGTAAAAACGTGGGCTTCTTCTAAAGAAATGCATCATTTGAGTTAAGTTGTGCTTTGTTCCACTGAGCACGACATTCATCATTAATCAATCCAGCAATATTCTTTGTGTAAAGAATTTAGGGCAGCAAAACGATCAGCTCTTGTGCTAGCGAAGTGATGAGTTGACTGTATATAGCAAGCCATGGTCACACACACTTCTCACCCCAGGTTATTTCACTTCATGCACACTCTTAATTTTCGCTCTCATACTTAAGGGAAATTAAACACACCTCAGAACATGAATTGAGATCAACAAAAATGCAACCTTCTTGCCGAATGTTTAGGGTATTGCTTGGTATTTACTCAATTGTATGTATTATTTAAGTGGATTTGTTATTTTAGCGAAAGCAGGAGCAAAAGTTACACTTGCACCTGCTTGTAAATTACATAAACACAATGAGAGGAAAGCAAACAAATTGCAGAGGGAGGCCCCTGACTCCTAATGTATGAATTAAGTTTCTAGAGCACCAGACTGGAAGTGCCTGTAACAACATCAACTTTTAACCCAGTGATTTCAAATCAGTACTATTTTGTTTTAAATAGCAATGTGCTGTTTGCTCCACAGAACAAACTAAAAACCTGCATTATTTAGTGTGAGGTGTCCCTGCCCGTGGCAGGGGGGTTGGAACTGGATGATCTTAAGGTCCTTTCCAACCCTAACTATTCTATGATTCTATGATTATGAATAGTTGCCGAATGGCTTAGACTTTTTGTTTAAATTAAGCCAGCAATTTAGGGCCATATATAAAGAAGAACTTGGGTACCTCCAAAGAAAATATTGCACTGCTTACATCTTTAAGAGTTCCCTCCTAAAGTGAAACCCAAACTCAGATTAACATTAGTCCAACTCCCTAAGCTTGGATCTACCTTTGAAGTATGTGGTCACTTTTAACCAGATAGTCAATCCCATCTCCCTTCAACAGAAGCAATTATCATTTCTTCCTTCAGTTTATAGAAGAAAATAGTTAAATAAGATGATTTTGTTAAGAGAGAGATGGACAAACTGAAGAGAAACTGCTCCACCTATGAAAGGAACCAGGACCCATCACTCATTCTCTTGCTGCTGTCCCTGAGCGACGAAAGGACTGCTCAGAAGCAGCATCTTTTTTAAGGAGATCATTGTAAACCAATTTCCCTGTGATTGTGGCCAAATGAGGCAGAGTGGGTGTGTGCAATGGATATGTTTCATGTGAAAGGCAAGGAAGGAAATGGTAATAGCAGGCAAGTACGAGGGGGAAAGGCCTGATGAATGAAACAGAGGCAGAATGCTCCACTCCTGCTTATTGAGGTTTTACCTCTGTGAAGTTTAATATTAAGCAAGTTGAGGCAGAGTGGCATTTGCAAAAGCTTTAAATGAAGGGCAAAATGTATTTTGCTCATCTGATTCGTATTTGCCTTTGAAGATGTCCCTAAAGGAAACACCTTACTTACGTGTCACACTGTGGCTCAGCACCTAAAGCAGCGAGAATCCATATAATTGCGCTCTCAGCCTGACTTTACTGCACTTGTGCTGTTTGACCTTCAGAGTGTGATGTCTCTGTGTCTTGCCTGATCACACGTTAAAGAAAAGCTTTTCACAGGTGAGAAAAGTGGTGTGAAATCTACCCCTAAACATGACCTTTAGTATGGAGATAAAGCAAGGCAATATTTTGACATGTTTAACAACACCCACTTCACATTTTTTTGGTGGTACTAAAAGAATTGCTTCCCTGCTGACTAATTCCATGGTCCTCTGGCATTCCTAAAGATGTTACATCTACTGTGACGTGAGGAAGTATCAGAGGAGAGTAGAGCATCTATAGTTTCATTAGTAAAACATATCTTGCCATGACTGTTGCCAGAGAAGCTGTGGCTGCCCCATCCCTGGCAGTGTTCAAGGCCAGGTTGGATGGGGCTTGGAGCAACCTGCTTTAGTGGAAGGTGTCCCTGCCTGTGGCAGAGGCCTGGAACCAGATGAGCTAATAAATTTGATGCAAGTTTATCAAAGCCCTGTTCGCTGACAAGGCTGATTTTGGCAGTTTTCTGAAAGCCCTTCCTGGTGCTTTCTCAAGTTTTCCAAGTTTTGTTTTGAAACTACTCTTTATTTAGAAGCATAGGCCAATCACAATATTTTAAAGCAAACTGAAAAGGTTAAGACTGCAATGAAACATTCAGAATAGCTGAAACAAAATATTTCAGCTAACTTCAGGTGGGCTTCTCCGAACCATCGTTTTGTCTCTCTGTCCAACATCAGGACTGGAAAACTTCTCCCAAACTCCATCCTTTCCTGAGGCTATAACAACAGTATCTCACCACATTCCAGGTTTGTCCATCTCTTACCCTGTCTTGATTCCTGCTTTTGCCCCTGATTTTACATGGAGAACTTTGACTCGAGTTGAACAATTTTGCCGCTTGGGTGGCAAATGATCCCACAACTCCCATATATCACTCCAGTACCGAAAACACAGAAGCATCTTTTCTGTGCTTCCTGTACACTTCCTCACTTGAGAGCTGAGGAAATGAGGTATGTTGGTGTGTGAACATTATTAGTGTCTTTGTATTGTGAAAGCACTAAGCACAGATAAAGAACATGACTAAAAATGGACAAGCGTGGCAAAGTGCTGGGCTCAGGAAGGAGAAAAAAGAAACCCCAACAGTCCGTGCCCCCGTGACATTTACAGAATATTCCTTGCACTGCCCTATCCACCGGGATCTATGTGCAGGTATGGCCTGAAACTCTGAGTTAGGGCAGAACACAGCGTTAGTTTTGGTTTGGGTCCATGCCAAGGTGTGCCCCAATTTGGTTTCTTTTTTTAAGCCCTCAATTTCACTAACAAATCAGAACTGGGGCTCTGAAGGGTGGTTGGTTGCTTGATTTTGGTGTTTTGTTCTGCCTTCAGTGCTCCCATTTTCTTTAGAAAGAGCTGAGCAAAGACAGGAGCAGAACCATACCTGTCTCTGAGCCAGCAGGAGACAGGTAAAACTCACACCCATTGAGGTGACACCCAAATTCCTTGGGATGGGGATAACTCCTTCAATGAAGTGGCTTGAAGACTTCCAGCCAGGCTGATACCTATTTGCTTTGACTCCTCCTAAGAGCTTTAATAGCTCGTGTAGGTTCTCACTTGTGCACAGAGCCTGCCGTTGCCTCTCTGTAGGGTGGCTGTCTGGTTAGCACAGTCAGAATTAAGAGGCGGGCTATTTTATTAGCCGGTAAAGCTGATTGATTTATTAGAGCAGAAATCTCTTGCTAGCTCCAACACAGGTTATTCTCCAAATGCAAACTCTATTTCATTTCACACACACCAAATAGCCCAAGTGCCTGTGCTATGAATAGGCCCCTTTGTTACCCTGCGAATCGACAAGACAGACTGTTTAGTTCATGTCTGTACATTAGCGAAGGAGGACGGGGTCTGTGAGACAGATGTGGCCTTTAATTGCATGGAAATATTAGAAGATCGTTAAGCCATTTTTGACAGGGTTTTCCTCTGACTAAGGGAGCAGAGCCTTGTTTCAGGGAAGGAGCAAGGAGCAGCCCTGTCTTGCCGGCCCCACAAATAGGACCTTGTCCTACTCCCTCACCCCAGTGCTAAACAAAACCAGAGGAGATTTAGTCAGAAGCCCCACTTTCCTGCCAGAGCTGCAGAACTACATCTCAGAAAGAACTCGCTTTAAATTGCATCTGATAAAAGGCTTTTCAACACAGCTCAGGGGACTTGCCCTGGTAGAGATAAGAGCAGCCATATCAGCTCTGCTACGAACATGGAGATGTGCTGAGAGGCCTGCTTCTTATTTACATTAGCATGATCTGAGGGTAAGAAACTCTTCAGCAAAAGGAAAACATACTGCAGTCATTGCAGCAAACATTGGAAGCAGTCCTCCATAGGAAAGTGACCTTTTGGGGGGCCTGGGGTTTTAGTCTTAGTTTAGCTACACGCTACAAAATGACTTTAAGCAGAGTGTTTGGTTGCTTTGTGTTGGTTCCCATGCTGTGAAATTAATGTAAGAAACTCATACCTGTCTGCATGGCACCTCTGAGATCCTGGCTTGGTCTATTAGACACTGGCTTGGTCTATTAGACACTGGCTTGGTCTATTAGACACTTGGGTATCAAGGTAGGAGCCTGACAGCTCTGTAATTCGCAGTTATCAAGTCAGAGCTAATGATCTTCGTTCAAAAAACCAAACCAAACCATCACTTTAATTGCTACAAGCGGGAACTTGCTCAGGGATAGCGTGGATCATGTAGAGATCTGAGCAAAGGTCCTAGAGATGACAGAATCCTGACAGACTCACCCCCAACTGGCCCTTGGGTGTACATGTTTGTAGCATCACCTTGAGCAGAGAAGGCTGGGATGCAAAGCTAAGTGACTTACCTAAAGCCATAGCACTGAATTGCTCTGCCTGCTTTCCCTGCAGCAGAACATTCCAAGCTCTCTGCCGTGAACTCATTCCTTGCTCTGCTTCGCCTTGACCAAGCCATTAGATCTCACAGATGTGGATAAGTATCCCTGGGTGCAGACTTCTTAAGGTGGCAGTAGCAAGAGACCTCATTTATCTAAGCCAAGCCTAAAGCCCTTCTCAGAACCACACTGATAAAGCCAACAGACTTTCAGTTAATGGTTACTGATAAGAGATTTTGGTAAGTTTTTTTGCTCAGCCTCCCAGGAGAATAGGTTTTGTTTTGTCCAGCCCTAGGATAACACTTGTTACTTCTATGACTTCCTTCTTCTGAGGACAATGGAGCACTCGACAAAATCTGAGCTCTTTTGGGGTCAGGCATCATATGTATGGGGAAACTGAGGCACGGGGATATTGACATAACTGTGTGTTTTCTCTCACCTCTTCTTGCTGTGGAGTTAGCCAGGAGTGATTCTAGTAGACGTGACAGCAGTGATGGAGTTAGATGTCTATATTTATCAGAGAATCATAGAATGGTTTGGGTTGGAAGGCACCTTAAATTCTCAACTCCTAAAATGTAGCCTGTATGTTTGTCTTCAGCAATGGCTTTGCTGTAGCATTAGGCATCAGAAGCTGTTTAACCATTGCAGGTAGAATATTTAACCATTGTTGGTAGGATAGCCTTTTCTCTGTTATGTTCCAATCACTAGGAAGAGTAGCACCTAGTCAACTCCTTTTTGCGTTGTAGTGTTAACTTTGGGTTCCAGCCCAGGTGCCAGGATGGGATTTGGACTTTTTGTCCAGGAGGTAACAGTGATGGCTCTCCCTGAATCCTTCCAGGACCTTTCTCTTGCACTGGTATTAAAACATCAGTGTTTCTTTGTAAAGAAATCAAATGCCCCTGGGAACTTCCACTGGTGTAAACTGGCTTTTCCTGTTCAAATATCTCGATGGAGATTGACAAAGAAAATATCTCAGTGTAATCCTGCGGAGCTGTTTTCCTTGGAATGCTGCGAGCAGCCTTGTTCACAAAATCTCTGCTTTTCCTATAGGCGTATGCAGAAACAATCTCGTCACTGGAGCCACAGGGGCTGGGCTCGGTGCACAAGAAAAACACAGATCTGTGCCATCCCAGCGGGGTGGCAGCCCTCAGTTCCACTGCCAAGTGGAGGAGACCAGTTGGGAACTGGATAAGGAGCCAGCAGAGGCTGGGTATTCCGCAGGAGGCATCAAAGCATGGCTTTATTAAGCGCTCAGCTGGGCATGGATGGCATCAGCTGGCAAAGAAAATGGAAAACCTGGTGTGAGTGCTGTTTCTAACTGCTCCTCTCTTGGCTGGTCTCTCTCATGAGGTTTAAACCAAACATTGCAGAGTGATTGAAGGGGCTGTGGCTCCCAGCTTCTGCTAAATGTGAGTGTGATTTGTGCAACTTCAGGCTCTTCTGAAAATCTCAAGGTCAGGACTTGTCCATCGCAGTAAATGTCATCATTTTCTGGTTAAGGGGCAGCTAACAGTTTCACAGGGCTCTATTGAGTGTCTGCATATGCTTCTTGGGGTAGAAATAGGTTCCTATGTGTCCTGAACCACCTCCCCATTTCCTCTTATCTCTGTACTGTGTGATGCACGCTTGACAACAAGCCTAAGTAACCAGCTCTGGGCTGGAGCATTGAATTTATGTGCTGAGTATCATGAGCACTGAGACCCTGAACACAGATTTAATCCAAACGTAGCTCAGGGACCGAGGCCAAACCCAGAACTCAAATAGACTTGAGCCCTAACACTTGAGATCTTAAGCCACATCTGGTTAAGGATTCAGCTGCAGGACTGCCTTGGACTTGTATTTGCCCTTTCTGATATAGTGTCCAGACCTTGCAATATGCACTGTAGATGTCAGTGATGGATTATGCCTTTTATTTCCTTTTGGCTGAACCTTTCCACTGCTGAGCATTCCCTAGGTAAGAGGCTTTGAGTATTGCTCTGGGCTCCTACCCCTGTTTCAGGGGAGAAGCACATACTGCGCGCTCTCCTGGAGACTCTGCTTTGATTCTTTCATGCTGTTGTTTTTCCTTAGTCTGGAATAAGTCATCTTGGGCTGAAAGTGCATGTTTTGTTCTCTGCGGATGGAAACATAACAGCACCCGATGAATGTTTCCTGATGGGCTTCCTGCGATTGTGAAGGGAATGGTGTCAGGGAACAAAACAGGATACGATTGCGGTGTTTGTGAATGTAACTGGGACAATGGTATCAAAGTGAAATAAAAAATAATGAATGGGCATTGCTGCAGCTGTGAGTCAGAGCTCGGAGGAACCTGAAATATTTGTGTCTCCCTAAGCTGCCACCTCCCAGGTCTGGAATTCCTGGGAGAACACTCTTTTTACAGTGCTTTGCCGGTAGGAACCCAAACTGAAAACACAGGATTTTGTGCTTGCACCTATTCCTTCATGCTGTTAAGACTCTGCTTTACATCCTCTTCCAAAGCAGCCTGTGGAAGAGGAGGCACATGGATGTGACTTACCCTCCCCGGTACTTTGGGGTTTCTCATTTTACTGCTTTCCTTCCCAGGGTGAATTATCTATAGTGAAAAGATTTGATTGCTTTTTGCATGCGGAAAACAAACCCAGCAGGATCGTTTCATAGAATCAGTTTCTGGTCCGAGTAAAAGTACCTCCAAAAAGCTCTTCCTTGAGAGAAACGGTGGCACTATCCCAACAGGCAAATGCAGCTCAAAGGGAGCTCAGGTCTACTGAAACAAAGTGCTTGGTCAGCCTGCAAACTCCTGGTATCTGCCGCTGAAAAGCAGTCTCTGGTGCTACATGAAGGAGAAGAGCAGGGCAGTGGGTGCTCCAGGACAAAGCTGAGGTCAGCACAGGGTTTCTGCCTAGCAATAGGCTGCATTTACTCCTCAGGATAGCTTGGGTTTGTCAGGGAGCCAGGCTCTGAAACCATCTTGCAGTTTCCCTCCATGTGTCTTCAGCAGCAAAGACCATAAAAACGCTACAATAATATTTACTGGAGTGTGTATGTTCACAGTTGCACAGTTACATCCATGTGTCTCTGTTTACAAACGCAGCTGCTCAGGGCAAGTCCGTTATTGTACAAGGGTGAGGAAAGCAAAGAATTAAAAGGAAGGTGAAGTAGATCCAGGTGGATTTGACAGCCCGGCTATGGGAAGCAATCACACATGTAGCGGCAAGTTATTCCTAGTGAGCACGGGCAGCTCCGGAGCAGGAAAGCTGTGGGCAGAGATCAGTGGTGATATAGAACATAGGGGAATGGATTTAAGCTGAAAGAGGGGAGATTTAGATTGGACATTAGGCAGAGGTTCTTCCCTGTGAGGGTAGTGAGACACTGGAACACACAGAGAAGCTGTGGCTGCCCCGTCCCTGGCAGTGTCTGGGAGTCTATGGTTCTATGGTATAAGCAGAGTAAACTGGATGAGGAGAGTGTTAATACATGGCAAAGGCTCATCTATTTTCTGAAAACATGACACAGCTTGGAAAGGATTTTAAGAGCTCACATGGACCTCCCGCCTCAGCAGAGTTCAATTGATTAATTCATGGGGGTGAATCCTTTTGTAGTGAAATTAGCAGCCAAAAAATGAAACCTGGCTCAAGCCATGCCAATGGCAAAGCTTTACAGCACTCTGATAGCGCTGCTATCACCTTTGAGAACTCGCGCAGAACTAGTCTCGAGGAGAAAAGACAACGTAGAAAGAATCGTGTCTCGC
>JANHGB010044039.1:40885-52918 GCA_026283785.1 Coracopsis vasa
TTAGTCATCAGCGCGCTTGTAGTAAGCGTGGGTAAAGCCCTTCCCAAAATCTTCGTTCGCGAAGTCAAGCCATCACAGCACTCTGAACAGGCTGAATGTTTACCTGCAAGGTTCGGTACTCATCCTAATTCATCTCGCATGTCTTGGGTGGCAGAACTAGGGAGGGATTCACCCAAAACTTCTGGGAACAGAAGCCGGAAGCTGTGATTTGTCCCTCCTCTGCTAATGGGCACACACCTCATGCGTTGCTCCCAGTGTGTATCACTACCAGCAGCGCATGAAGCACCAGAGAAATTCAGAGTGCTTAGGAAAACCCCTCTCTATAGGTGCAGGGATGTGGGTAAAGCATCTGGGGACTGGCAGGGATGTTGCATGCCCCGAAGCACAGCTGCTTTTCTCCCTAAAGGAGAGCTTCAGCACACCTATAGGATTTAGGAACTTGCATGATGGAGCTGTGATCATCTATCACACACGTCCAGTCTCTCCAGCCTCAGGTTTCACCATATTGAGAGGTCAAAAAGCCACAGCAATAATTTGGGCAGGTTCTTTTCGTTGGGTTTGCTTTTTTCACTTCCTCTCCTGGTCCTGTGCTAAGACTGCACAGGGGCATCTCCTGGAGACTTCCCATGGGGCTGTCACCCCTAAGCCTCCTTATGATCAGCCCTAAGGCAGCAGCTTGCTGGGGAGGAGTACTGTGACCTGGTTATTCCCATTTGGTACTGAGCCTGCTGGAAACAAACCAAAACAGGCTCTGAGCTGATTTATGTCAAGTCTAGACTGAGAAAAAAAGTCGTTGGTCCAGATCCTAGAAACGTGTGCTTGAAGTCAAGTGGTTTTCTGAAACGTGAGGTAGCAGAGCCTGATTTAATCATTTTCCCTTTTTGAATCAGGTTTGGGGGATCCTGACACAAAATAACGCAGCATTCACTTTAGCAGCTTTCTTTTACCCATTTGATGCGAAATGTCACGGAAATGGGGAATGCAAATATAAAAAAAGATATATTTCCTTATGAGAAATTTTGCAAAAACCTTTTTTAGCTGTCTAATTTCAGTGTGGTTTTGCTCTTTAGGCCTATCTTATTCCTGCTTTGTTTCCCCTTAGCATGAGCTGCTAAATTGTGGTTTCCCATTTGTCTGAATTGTGAAGACACGATGCTGTATTCTAAGACTGCCACGTTTTGCTTCGGCGCAGTACTCTGGGTGGAAAGTGAAAGAAAGGCACCTGAGGAAAGCTGGTGTTGCAGTCTGTGCATTTAGTTCTCCTGCTTTGTAGCTGTGAGCAAGTCCCCAGAGCAGAGTAAGAGCAAAATTACTGCAGTGTAGGATGTCATCACAAGGATTAAATGAAACCCCTCCTTTATACACAAAGAAAGCCTCAAATCTGCAGAAGCTTTGACACAGTCTTAAAAGTACACTGCCCTCTTAATCTTTACTATTGCTGCAGCAGGGAAAGCAAGACTCTATCTCCCCCATCCCTCCTCCTCATCACGGCAGGGGCAACTCTGCAGCAGGATTACCAGCATTTGGGTTGCCACAACCCGAATACCATCGGCTCAGCTGGAAAATGCTGTCAACAGAACTGTGGTTGGTCATTGTGCAATGCTGCAGAGCTGACAGAAGAGGTACAGAGTGATGCAGTTTGGCAGCGACGGCTCTCAGCCTGCTGTTTTCACTATAGGGTTATGATGGATCTCTGGTGCTAGCTGCAGCCCGCAAAACCTCCACTGGAGAAACAGGCCTTAAATTGATTGTGAAGGGCATGAGATTGGATTGTGGTTGTTGGCAATAAAATGCCTATGATTATAATTTTCCAGGGGGAGTTATGTGGAGTCCCTGTACCAATCACATAACATCCTGCAAGGAAGGTGGAGCAGCATGAGCAAACCTCAAGAAAAGTGTGCTGAAAAAGCTGCAGATTTCTTTTTGGTCTGGTTAGGTGCATTGTGAAGACTGGAGAGATTAAAGAGTGGGATTGCATCAAGCCTTGCTTTGAATTATCCAGATGATTCCTGTTTGTGTTCCAGTAACAGCACTGGACACAGCTCTGTGCTCCACAGTGCATGCATGGGGCAGGACAACAGAGGACTGAAGGGAGAGAAGTTGTGAATGCCCCATCCCTGGCAGTGTTCAAGGCCAGGTTGGATGGGACTTGGAGCAACCTGGTCTAGTGGAAGGTGTTCCTGCCCGTGGCAGGGGGTTGGAGGTGGATGAGCTTTAAGGTCCCTTCAATCCAAACCAAGCTGTGATTTGATGAAAACAAGGCACAGACAGGGGAATGCATAGCTAAAGGTTATGACAAAGATCAAGGACAGGGCTGGGAATAACACTGCCTTCCTGCCTCCTAATTCAGTGCCCAGTCCCTCCGAATCTGCTGCTCCGAGAACAACGCAAACTCCATTCCTTTTTACATTTTATATTTGAGTCATTTTCTTGTAAGTCTGATGTTATCTCTTTTCTGCCTGTATGAGATTTTGGCAGCAGAAGTGCTGACTTGTAAAACTGCAGTGCCAAAGTCATTTCTATTCAAGGAATAGATCCTCTGTGGCTAAACTCAAGCTATGTGCAAGGCTGGTTGTTGCTGGCACCTCCGATTTTGGTGTTTCCCATTGTAGTCCTGGGCTCTTCCGATGGTTGGTCTGTGTCCGTAACATGGTCTTTACAAAACTATTTCAGGAGTGGTTTTGTCACAGGACTAAGAAAGGAAAAAGTCACCCCTCTGGAGGTGGGAGTTATCTTTCCATGCGTGAAATGAGGGTTCAAGTATTCAGCGTTTTCTTCTAAGTCAGACTTTGTGGAGGAGGATGAACCTTTGATCTTTAGTGATGCCTTTTAAATGTGGTTATGGCCAGAGAAGTGAATGTAAAGAGCTCAAAGTCGATATTCAGTGAAAAGGCATTGCATGCACCCGGGAAAAGCCGTTGCTGTAGATGCTGGGTTATACCTGGAATGCTTACTAATGCTTAGTAAGCGTGGGTAAAGCCCTTCCCAAAATCTTCGTTCGCGAAGTCAAGCCATCATCATACCTGGAATGAAAGCACTGACTACTCTCACCTCACCAGCTCTTGTTTTCATGACTCTTCTCCTACACCTCAACCCAGGGGGCTTCCAGTGAGCATTCCTTGCCAGGGAACTTTGGATAAGGTTAAAAGCTTGAGCTTTTAGGGGCTTTGTCCAAGGCAAACCTTTAGAGGTTAATGAGGACATTAGGATATCCTGGGGCTAGATCTATTATTAGCACAGTCATCAGCGAAACAAAGACTGTGTTAGGGACTGTGAATGGGAAGGACATCGAGGTAAGCCACGTTTCACACCTTTGCATTGCACAGTTCTCCCTGGTTTTTACCTAGGGATTGTTTCTCAGATCCATTCTGTTCATATATGGGCTCAAATGTCCTACTTAATTCATTAACTAAGTGAAAACTTATACTAAAGCTTGCATTCCATCTCCATCCCACAGTAAGGAACCGGGATAACTTGCTTGAAGCTTCAGTGGACGGTCAATCCTCCCCACCATGCGACTGGAAGGAGAGACTGGCTTTCTTGCAGCACCCAGGGACACAATCAAAGTGTACCTCACCTTGCTGTGGCACTTAGACCTGGCACCTGGGTCTAGATGGCTCCTGTAAAAGACGTTAAAACTGCAAATTCAACCTCTTACAACTATAAACTGTTATTAATAATGGCCGTATTGCATGGCCAAGGGATCCAGAGGTGTGTGCCAGCTCTTTGAGAGCTGTTTCTGTGTCACAGCAATGGGAGCCTTTCATTTGTGGTGGTTCAGGAGTGGCTGCCCTGCAGAGCCTGGGGCTGTGCTTCACAGTGCCTTGAACTTGCCTATTGCCGTGCTGCAAGCTGCCATAGACGGGACTTGCCACATTTATGCCAGGAATGTGATTAAAACCTGGAAAAACTGAAGCTAGCTTATTCCCAGAGGCAATATAATGTAACATATATGCCAGAATAATACACACAAGACCCCTGTCTCAGACTCAGTCTGGCCAGCTCAAGGACACAGCCCAGAAGGCAACAGCATGGGGGGAACCCTGGCGAGCTGTGGCCTGTCTGGTTAGGTTATGTTAGCACCTTTAACACCTCCATGTGTTTTCCCAGTTGCCCGTCACCAAAGACTACGCAGCTCTTGCTTCCAGAGGATAGATTCCAGGGAATAGACATTTGCCCTCTGGTATTCAGTTTAACTGTTGATCTCTTCCTCAGCCAGAGCTAAAGCCAGCCACTTCCTGAGCAGACTAGTCCTTCAGAACTGATGCTAGCCAAGCAGATAGTGAGTGCAAGGAACATTGTATGCAGTCCCTGTCTGGGTCTGCAGGGCCAGGTCCTCCTCCATAGAGGTAGTCCTCATTGCTGGGACCTTATCTTAGTGGTCCCCATACTCCAACCATGCCAGCTAAAGGCTACGTGATGCTTGCCACCCCTTTGTTTTTCTCTTGAGCCCTACATGTACACACCACAGAGAAGCTGATTGCAGCATCGACTGGCATTGTGCCACCCAACTTCCCTTGCATGCAATCAGCAGTGCTTGTTTGCTATTTGCATGCAGGACCCTGCTGTAAGCAGGTGTTACAAGCCGCTATCTCAGCCTGATCTGCTCTGTGTGCCTTCAGCTCCCCCAGAGCCTCCAGTCTGTAGCTTTTGTGGCTGTAACTCACTCAGGGGTTTAGCCCAAGCCATTCCTGGTTCAGTAACTACTTGAGCGTGCCCTGATGGCAGCCATCACATTTGAATTGCTTCTCCTGTGTGCCACAGGGTCTTAAAGATGGCACAGGTTGCAGTCTGCACTCAAGAAGCAAAGTGCTCCCTGTCTGGCAGTGAAATTACCATGATCCCCATTAGCGCCAGTTGCTGCTATAGGCAGGGCATTGCAGATCTGGCTTTCAAGGAAGATCCTTATCTGAGGAGGCAGACTTCTCCATAAGATATGCTGTATATGAGAGAAAAGTGTGTGCTTGCTTGTGTATTTAAAGATAGTTATACTTGGATGCAGACCTAATCGTTGATCCTAGACCGGGGTTGGTCCTTGGGGTGGGTTGTTTTGGTTTTGGGGGAGGGATATGGCTTTAGGCAGAAAACGTGTTTTCCCAGGTGTTGTTTCCCTAAAAAACCCATCTTTGTGTGTATTTTTAGACTGGAAATCTCCAAACCCAAACATATAAATACTTTATCTCATGATTTTGCAGTGGCATGGTTTCCTTACCTCTGACCAGAAAGATGCATAGCTGAGACTGGGTCTAGAGTCGTAACTCAGTTCAGCACTGTGGGTATTTGGGGTTCACCTTCCACCTCCTGCCATAGTGTGGGGAACCCCACCTTTTTTGTACTGAGAGGAAGAGAGACTTACAGAAGAGGTGTCATTTAGGAACCCCTGCCTGATATCCTGGCTTCAGTCAGTCAGAGAAGCAGCAAGGCTTACCTCTTATGGAGAGGCAGAGCCGTCACCAGAAGATCTTGTGCTCTTGTTCCTTTCTATACAGGCCAAATTTGCCTGGAGATAGTCTCAACCTCTTTAAAGAGCTTCTGACATGAGGCTGTGGCCATACAGGCTCACACCACATGGAAATTCTTCTTCCAGCACCTTCTACTGCTTTGCTCACTCCCATTATAGCAGAAGAAGCTGCTGGAGAGGGTGACCATGGTCTGAGCTCCTTGTAACCCACAGCATTAGGCGGTAGGGTAAAAGCTCTTGTTTTTGTTGTGTAAAGGCTGTGTCCATCTCTGCTCATCAGTGTGAGAGGTTTCACAGCAAACTTCAGCAGGACGTGCACAGATGTTGGAGGGCTCCTCCGAATTCAGCATTAGTCAGGCCACTTACATTCGAGGCTTATTTGGTTTGGTTACGTGATCTGAGATCAGGGCTGGAAAAGTGCTGATGTTTCTGAATGCCGAGCACTGACCTGACTCTTTCTAAGTGGGTTAATTTCAAGCTGAGAGGGATTCTCATGTTTACCCAGTAGAGACTCCAGCTATTGACATTCTCTGTGATGATATCAGGAGCTTGGTAATATCTGATTCTCACTTAGATTCTGGTGTAATTGGAGGATTCCAGCAGCTGCGCTGTTCTAAGCTAGAAGAATTTCTGTTTCCCTCCCTGGTTATGAAAGAACTTGCAATCATTTATTGCTTCTAAAAGCTCGTGATTTGGTCTGTATCTTATGAGCTTTGAGCACCGAGGGTTTAGCAACACACCAGCTTTCAAAGCAAAGACAGGGTCTGGATGTTCACGGGTAACCCGCCACTGCACACACATCAGTGTTAGGGGTCTTTTGAATGCTCAGTCTGCAGAGGAGGTGAGTCTGTTGCTTCCTTTGTTTTGGAGGTCTGCTCCATTAACTCACGTTAAAGTCGTGTGTGCTTTTAGTTTGGGAGGTTCCTCGTTCAGTTTCTGGCTTGCCAGCCATAATGGCAGCTGTGTTATGTGCGGTTAACTCAGCTCCATAAAGAACATGCAGACCTTGTCAGATGCACTTTGAATAAGGCAGGACTGTGCCAAAGCCTTTATGAACCTGGCATGCTCCATTTACAAAACCCAAGCACATCAACACGAGGAAATTGATAGTCAAAACTTTTTGTTAGCATTTGGAATTTCTGCAGGGAAAACAAGAAACAAAACCAAAAAGGGGAACAATTTCCTGTTTTTAAGCATTTCTAGCAATGCGCAGTTTGGTAACTCACCAGTCCTACACTTCCCACAAAGCAAACAAAAAGTGTCAAGTAATGCATTCTTTGCCCCACCACTAACACCCATAACTCTGACCTGCACCGACTGCTTCTCCTTCACTAGTAACCTCAAAACATAAACACCACACACAACCCTTTGAAAGCAGATGTATAGACCTTCAAGTGACACTCCAGAACTGTTCCGTGCTGCACATATCTCTGGTTGGTTTTGGACCAGCAAGTGCAGGCAGGTGGGCAGGTAACTATGAAGCTGCCTACAGCAAGCAATGGGAATGGTACAACACCAAGCAGCCACCTTTCTTCTTTGCAGAAGTTAACTCCTGCCCCATCCAGAGTAGCACAGCAGCTCGCAAAGCAGCCCACTGGTTTTGCATAGGGGTTAGTGGACCCCAAAGGATCTGATTCAATGCGCAATCCTGGCAGATGGCAATTTCAGACAGCGCCGGGCAGCTGTGGGGCCCTTGCAGGTGCTCACCAGCTCAAAGAGAGACTAAGAGTGGGGTTACTGGTTTAGTCATGGCTCTGAGCCCTTGTTCTTCTTTCTCCTCAGGAGGCTCTGTCGGTGGTGAGCGACGACCAGTCCCTCTTTGACTCCACGTACGGCGCTGCCACTCACCTCCCCAAGGCAGACATGACAGCCTCAGGGAACCCTGACTATGGCCAGCCGCACAAAATCAACCCTCTGCCTCCCCAGCAGGAGTGGATTAATCAGCCCGTCCGGGTCAATGTAAAAAGGGAATATGACCACATGAATGGATCGAGGTAAGGAGCTTTCCACATCTGCTGAACCTTACATAAAAGCAAAGCTGGTATCGTCCCTTCGTGCTCTTGTCCTGCATATCAACACTCCACTCTTTGTGTAGGACCATATCCCTGGGAATGTCACCGATGGCCTGCAGATCTTGCTCTTGCAGTTCTGCATCATGCAGCCCTGCCAGTTTCCATGAACGCTGCACAGACTGGGACAGGACAGAGTTCATGCTGCAGACACTGCTGTAAATTACACATTTCATCACTTAGTTCAGCATCCCACAAATGTGCCATGGTTCAAGGAGCTCCCGAGGATGGAGTCATGCAGTAATAGGTGGCGTTTATAGCAGTGCTCCAGAGTGAAGCTAGTGGAAGGGCACTCCTTATTGCATCTCTAACTGGATTTGTGCTCCACCAGGGCAGAAGCAGCCATAGGAAACTGTGATGGAGAAAGGGAAAAAAGAGGAGATTGAGGTCCTTCATGGCAGCCTATGAGGTGTAATGAAACAAAAAGCACATACCCACGGTGTCGATGTGAATGTGTGTGATCACTGGTGAAACAGAGAGTTCAGGAGTAGATTTGAGCATCAAGGGGGTGCCAGTTATGATGCATCATCTACAGGCAAAGATGTAGGAGGTCTGCCTCCCATCATTTGTACTGAGTGCTGAGGGAGGTGGGTCATTTTGCTGTTCAATGGTAAATTCAAAGACTTTACAACATTTTATTACCACAGCTCAGATTCTGTCTTCTGAAAACTTTGTTTCCAAAGCCTTGGAAATAAATGTCACCTTCTTGGACAAAATCTTAGGTGCATAATTTTCTTTTTTAGCATTAATTTTAGAGTTTCCTTTACTTTAAAATTCGATTTTAACTTCAAAGTGACAAACACCTCTAACATTTGTACAAGGACAGTTGAACAACTGAGGGCTTTTCTGCTTAAGGGTTAGTTTAGGGCTTCTGCAACAGCCTGTTTTCCTGGTTTCTGAGAAGCCAGCAATGTGCAGAGTTTGAAACAGAAAGCAGCCTTGCACTTTCAGACTTCTATAGCGAGATGCTGGTGTTAAAGACTTCTAACAGCAGCATGTCTTTTTTTTCCTAGTAAGTGTACAGTAGATGCTGATTTTACTATAAGATAAAGGTCTTTGTGGCAGTTGGTCTTTGATGGTGATCATTTGCAGTCTGAATTTGATCTTCCCCTGGTTGTACCTTAGGATTACTTCTGGACTTCGTATGAACTACATGGATTGTTGCACTAGTGTTTCCAAGCTGAGAATTGAGGCTGAAACATGGGAAAATCAGTTCTTTCCAGATAAACACCATCCCTGGATAACAGAGTCCTTGTGCTGTGATCTTTATGTTATGATTTCCTCATCTGCTCAGAAAGAAAGGGAAATAATACCACTTTGACCAACTGCTCTGTTAACAACTCTAAGTGCTCTGATGCCCTTGGAGAAAGGCCCTCCAGAAGTGTGTTTAGAAAGAAAAGGAAGTTTTCAGAAAGGAAATCCTTCTTCATGGGCTTGTTCAAGACTGCAAGATTCTGAGGCAGAAACCAAGTGTCCTCAGTCTCTCTAAAAGAGGGGTAACAACTTCTCAACCTGTTAGAAAGAGAGAAAAGACTGTTTTGAATATCACAACCAAGCACTGAAATAGCTTCCATTCTTGCCTTTTGATAACTTCTTAGCACAAGAGCTCCAATCCACCCAAGAAGTGAGAATGTTCATCTGACTTATCCATCCTCTCCTCTTCATGGCTGAAACTTTGCCCTTTCCCTGCATGTCCATCACAATTCATTGTTAGAGGTTGGACCACTCCGGTTGCTTGTCCCTCCGCCCCTCAGCTGCCTGGCAAAACCATCTGAGAGGCAAACACCAACCTCAATACAAATGAACTCAGAGTGCAGAGTGAATAACAAAACCTCTTCCCCCTCCCTCTTTCTCTGCCTCTCCTTCTCTCTTGTTTTTCAAGCACACTCTTTTAGCGGGTTCCAGCTGCCTCATTAGAGGGAGCAGCCTTTATTCTGTGTTTCACCTGTACTTGAAGCATTTTCTGCCTGTTGAAAGAGTGGTTTATGTACTCTAGGGAGTGATAAAGCTGTAGGAAACCTGGCAGTGAAAGAAGCAAGGGACAGTGTCCAGATTCTCTTCTTATCAACCAGAAGCAGGTCTGACTGCCAGGAGGTCATAGTGTGATGAGTTGGTTTGGTCCTCAGAAAGGTGGGAGAAAGAGTCTTTGAAGAACCTCTCCAAGCCTGTTTTGCAGGATAAACAACATGGAAACCCTGACCAGCTTTCTATCCCACGTCAGGTTTTCCTGGTTTACTCCCAAATTGGAATGAATATCCCAGATAACTGCATACTGGCTCTGTACAGGGGATGTTCAGGCAATGGCAGAGGTCTGTGTTTTAGGGCAGAAGATGGGACTTGTGTATTATTGCAAGATTCGGCGGTAGATGCAGTATGTGGCCTCAAAATCTGCTGTTGCCTTTAGAGACAGCTGCTTGCTCAGAACAAAACCCAACGCTGCATTTGTGTTTCAGAGTGATCCAAACACGTGGCAGTTAAAATCCAACATGGAAAAATTAAAGTCCTCGTGCTTCTTTCACCCCCTTAGGCACTGGGAAAGGGAAATGGTCTTTGTATTTGTAGCAGACTAAAAGTAGAAGTCCAGCTTTCCCATGGATTTACTGCAAGATATTCGGCTACCATCCATTTTTCTGTGCATCCTTTTGGGAACTGGAAGCATGGTGTGCAATCCTTATTCTTTGCTAGGTTTGTCTCTTTATTTTATAGCATATTTAGGGAAAGATCTGTCTCCTACATTGTACAGTTCCCAACAGAGTAGGACTGGATTAAAGTTTGCAGGTGTTTTGGAGACATCCTCTTGCTTCAGAACATTAAAATAATTCTCAGGTTCAGGGATGTCAGAACCATTTTCGTGCCCCAATAATGTGCTCAAAGCAGAACAAAGGGACCATCTATGATGTCTATAATAAAAACCTCCTTTAAGCAGCGTGTGAGCCCTCTAGTGGGATCCGCCGGGTTGTTCCAGTCCCCAGCAGCCTGTTTGCATTTACCTGCATGCGGTAACCACGATTCCTTTAGATGTGACTGAGCCTCTGTGCTTTCCTCATGCAGCTTGACTTGACCTGTGTGTCTTTTCCCATCCTTGCCACAGTGTCCCTTCTTTCTGCTGACTTAGTGTTTTCCAGTGTGAACCTCCCCCTGCGGCATTCCTGAGAGTGGGATGAGAGGCAGGATAAAGCATGGTTAGATGCAAGTTTCGAGGAGCTGTGGTTCTGCTCTGATAGCAGGTTCTGTTCCCTGCCTGTAAGAGGGCACCACAGGCAAAATCACAGTACATCTGTTCCTTCCTTCACTGAACGAAACCCCAACATTAAAACCTAATTTCAAGGGTAAAGATTAAAGCTGAGGTGACCAAATGGGGACTTACACCAGAAAGTGGGAGCTTTAGAAAATATATAAGATGGAAAGGCAGGAGGGATGAAAGGATAGGAAGAAAGGGCTAGAGAGAGGGAGGAAATATCCCACTGACACAGCTTAGTCCGGTTCAGAAATCACTGTAATCCCTTATTTTGCTCTTTTGAATGAAAGCTAAAGGTGATTCCTAGATAGAGGCCCTGTCTAGGATAGTGTTTTCTTTCCAGGTATGTGGAGCAAGGCTGCAGCTTTACACAGGATTTATCAGTCAGTGCCAGGCTAGCTGCTTGTCCATTTTGGCCAGTCTAGCAAAAACATTCTCAAAACACCAAGCTCTTGGCATCCCCAGAGACTGCTACTGGAACTGCTGGAACGAAGAGCCTTTGGAAGGACAGTAGGAATGAGTCCTGCTTCATACTCCTTGGACTCTGTCACTGCCACAGTCAATATACTCGAGAGATCTTGTGGAAGCATCTTATATCCATTTATCTTAGTAGCTCTACAACGTTTGCTGCCCAGAACCTGAGCAAGTCCAGCATGTGCAGCCACTTGAAAACCTGAAGTCCCTGTGAAAAGTCAAGGATTAATCTGGTACCTGGAGCACATTTAGTGTCCTGTATGCTTAACAGAGTGGCTTCTCTTGCCACAGTGTCACACCAGGGTTTGCTAAGGGCCCCTCAGTCCCTAAAACTTCTTTTCAGATCTGTCTCTGATACTTGTTTGTCTGATTTTGGCTGCTGAGACATAGAGGGCAAGGCAGAGGATTGGCAGGGTCCTAACTGCCAAGCCAAGAGTCTGCAGAGTGAAAAACCATCACAAAACCACTGAGGAGATATCTTACAGTGTTGGTGTTATTTCTGTGACTCTATCAGTCATGTGCAGAGAGAGCAGAGACAACCGAGATCCCTGTGGGCTTTGCATGTGTGTCATTTCATGCCACTGGAAACCATGATAGGCGGATAAGCTTTTTAGAAGATGTCATTGTCTGAGGGTCTGGTTATATCCTATAGTTCGGTATGAGCATTATATCATAGAATCATGGAATGGTTTGGGTTGGAAGGGATCTTAAGCTCAACCTGGTCTTGAACACTGCCAGGGATGGGGCAGCCACAGCTTCTCTGGGCACCCTGTGCCAGCGCCTCAGCACCC
>JANHGB010044039.1:53040-87160 GCA_026283785.1 Coracopsis vasa
TCTCCCCTTAAGGAGCTTTCTCTTCTCCAGGCTGAACCAGCCCAGCTCTCTCAGCCTGGCTCCAGAGCAGAGCTGCTCCAGCTCTCTGAGCATCTTTGTGGCCTCCTCTGTACGTGCTCCAACAGGTCCCAGAGCTGAATGCAGGACTGCAGAGGGGAGTAAATATCTCACATCTCAACTGTGAGGGTTATTTTCCAGGGAAATGTAACTATAGAGCAGGGTGGTGAGAGCAAACCCCCCAAAAGAAGGACCTTAGGCAGCAGCAGGTCATTATGCCGGCACTGCCAAGTGCTAACTGTTGTGTCTGAAGGAGGGATAACTTCATCCCAAAGGCAGGTGGGAATCCATATGTGGGGCTGTGTGTGTGTGTTGAGGTCTGCCCACACCATTGAACATCACAGCTGGTCTCCAGGCAGGCCAGGCAAGGAGGTTGGTCACCTCTGGGGCACACTGAGCAGTAAACCCAACAGTCTGACACCTCGAAGCACGGATGCTCTCGCCATTTCACGGAGTCTTCTCAGGACAGGCTGTACCTCGGGAAAGAATAAGAACCTTTGTGCTGCTCCAGGGCTTTTTCTTTGCCAGTACAGGCAGCATTTAACACCTGACACAGAGTATTTGAGCAGAGAGTTAGAAATGATCACATTCCCTGTGAAAACCACGGTGTCCCTGCAGTTGCTCAGACTCTCCTCTGGCTGCCACGGGGACATTAAAACTTCAGCAGTTTGCCTCTCTGAAGGCGGATTTTGGTTCCCTGCCTGGAAAAACAGTAGGCGAAATAGTAAAACCTTAAATTCGAACATGTGTAAGTTATACATCTTATTTCCATTTTCAAGCAACATTCCCTCAGTCAGACATGAGGAAAAAATTACCATCTGCCTCAGAATATCTCGGTGGAGCATTTATCTCCCAGCCATGATAACTGAATCTCAGTAATTTCTCCCTCTCAACCCCCCCAGTTCAGATTAAGAAACAAATTTGTTTAGTGTCCAAACGTGGAGGCTTTGCCAGCTGAACTCAGAGGGTGGGATTTGGTGCGCTGTCGTAGTTCTTACCCTTCAGCAAATGCTTTCCTCCCAAGCCACTTTGCTGCTGGCAGAGAAGGAGGGTGGCTGTGCCATTAAAGAGGTGGACTAAACTGCTCTGGATCTGGGCTCTGGGCTCGCTTTGCCTCAGGCTTGCACACTAATGCACGCTTGTAAAGGTGAGGGCAATAACGCTGCTCTTCCCTGGTACCTTCTTAACATGCTGTGTGCATGTGGCAGGCTGTAGATTGGTCTTTTAAGTGACCTCTAGAGCTAAAAGCATGACTTAGTACTGCAGCTGGAGGAAAACAAAATCTGCGCTCCCTATCTGTGGTTTGGAGGCTCATAATTCTCCCAGAGCAGGACAGAGAAAGCCTCCTGCTTGCCAAGGGGCTGTGTGTAGTCCAGGTCTTAGCACAGTGCCACCTGAGTTGCTAAATGTTCCCTCCTCATCACTCCATCACCTCAGAAGTAAAACTGGGGCCAGAGCCTTTTTTGTATGCTGTTTCTGTGGTCTGAAGTCCCTGACTCATGCCTAAGGCACCTAAGCTTTGTGGACTTCCTATCCAAGTAGCAGACAAGCCTGCGACTGTTTCACTGCTCAGACCAGACAAGATTCAGCCCTGTATAAATATGACTCTTGAGTTACCATGCCAATGTGGTTGTATTCTCCTGTGACTACTCTGTCATTTTGGTGTGGGTGTTTTGTGTTCTTTGTTAACAAAATGAAGGGAGGGGGTATCTTTATCTCTATTCATGGTTAGCTCTGCATATGTGTCGTGAGGTGAGCAGTACAGCCTTTCTGTCACTTGAAAGACTCCACAGAAAGAAGGTGTGCAGGGCTGTTTTTAACACAATGCAAAAGCATTAAGGTCCAACAAGGGCTCCTAGGAGCATCAGGCTGTATCTAAATGGTTGCTAAAATGAAGCTGAGTGATAAAGGATGAAGAGGGAGTGAGGAATGTAACAGATAGACCTGCCATTTCCATAACCCAAACCTCCTTCTCCTACAGCAGGGATGAAAGGGGCATAATAATGATGAGTCATCTGTTTCCTTGCACATTTCAGGGAGTCCCCCGTAGACTGTAGTGTGAACAAATGCAGCAAGCTCGTCGGAGGAGGGACAGAGTCCAGCCCCATGAGTTACAGCACCTACATGGATGAGAAGAATGGGCCTCCTCCCAACATGACCACCAACGAGAGGAGAGTCATTGTCCCAGCAGGTACCACCAACATCAAAGTCTTTGTGTCATATTTCCTTGGAATGTCTTCGATATCCAGCTGAACAGATAAGGCTTGTTTATCCACTCTCTGAGGAATGCTCTTTCTTACAAACCATGTAAAAAGTAAGGAAAATAGCAGGGTTTCTGGCTAGTGGGAATCACAGAATCCCAGCCTGGTTTGGTTTGGAAGGGACCTTAAATCTCATCCAGTCCCAACCCCCTGCCACAGGCAGGAACACCTTCCTCTAGAGCAGGTTGCTCCAAGACCCGTCCAACCTGGCCTTGAGCGCTGCCACGGATGGGGAATTTCCTGTGTCCCAGTATATGCTCTGCATTGAATCAGAATAAGAAATGGATGATTAGTGCTGCTTCTTTTTCCATTTTTTTTCTGGACTGAAGTGTTGTTTTGGTGTGTTGAACCAAATCCAACTCCTGTCATGTGTTAGAGGAGAATCTGCTTCCTAGGACACGTGTAGTGTGATCAAAGAGGCAAGAATAAGCATGAAGTGGACCCAAATTCTAACTCCCATGGTGCTCTGCAGGATCCAGATGCACTTTCATGTCACATTGATTCAAAAGGAGCTATTTTGTTTTCTTTCTTTTGTTAGAAGTAGAAAACCAGAAAAAACATATTTAGCAGGAACTACATTATCCTTCCAAAGCATGTTCCACAGAAACATTCCTGTGCAGCGCTCTGTTTGTGTGTAATATCCACATCTGCTCTCTGCAATTGGCAGGATGCATTTGATGTATCTGGATAGTCGAGGATGAGAGCTGCTGTGGCAGGCAACTGGTGAAGTCTGAGCCTGGAACCAGAGGGAGTCTTTTCCCTGTGAAGGTTATAAACAGCAGAGATAGATTCAGGCTAGCCCAGGAACTTCCCGGCAAGGGAGATGCTATGAGCCAAGCTCTGCACCGAAACATCCACTGCTTTCAAGGGGTGCAGCTTTTCTCACCCAGTGTTGGGAGGGTTTCACCAAGGGTTGTAGCTGATTCAAACAGATGTTGGCAGAAAGAAATGTACTCGTGGAATTTAGCTCTGTTTTCTGACCATGGCTTGACCGTGAACAGATGACAATTCCCAAGCATTTGGTTGCCATTTAGGATGAAAAGGAAAAGCTTGAACTGAATGTAGTGAAGAGAACGCAATAAAAGATTGACAGCAAATCTCGAAGTAGCATTTAAGTTGTTGTTAGGATCTGCCTGGAGGGACTGGCTAACCAAGCTGGTGACATATGAGATGTGTTCTCAGCATTGACATTGCCTAGAAAGGTGTTAGCTGATGCCAACTAGTCATTATGTTATTAAAGATGTTCAAGAGGGAAATTATATCCTGCTCTTCAGCATGCTATTTATGCATATTTGAAAAGACCAAGGGTGGGATAAAGTTTAGCACTGTTGTTGAAATAGAAGAAATTCCTTTTAGTGCCCCCAGTGGAAGAGAGGATTTAAAATCTCTTCCTTAAAAAAGAAAGCAAAAAAAGGACTTTTTCTCCCCCCATGAGCATCTACAAATCAAAACCTTGAGATACTTGTGAAATAGCAGTGATTTACCAGACTTTGGAAGACAATAACGAGCATGATCCCAGATCTCTGGCTGCAGGATATGAGGCCAAATTCATTCAAGAAAGGCATTGGGAAATTTTAATATAATCCAGAGTAAAGATTTATAGCACATTAAGGTGAAGATAGGCAAGAATAATGTCACATTAGGCTTACAATAGTAATAATAATGAACTCCCAGCCATGTTTCAAGAAGGCAGCTTTTCAGAGACCATTCAGTGTCTTTTGCAGTGATAAATAGGCTGAACAAACAGCTGAAGTTCGAAAGTGTTTGTTTAAAGAGAGACCACAGATTCATTTTGCCATCCAAAAGTTGGTTTTTTTTTTTTCTTTTCAAAACTGAAGACAAATAACTCTTTCAATTGCAAAAATAAAAAAAGAATCCTTCCTTGAATACTTGCATTGTAAAATTTGCAGCCTTGTGCCAGTGCTTCGAAAGCAGAATTCAAATTGGCTATTGCCAAAACATGAAGGAAATCCATTTTTCTTCCCCAAAGCAAAGGTGTGGGGTTATAACTGCCATGGTTAGAACGCAGCATTAAGCAGCCCAGGTTTGCCTGCAGTTCACTGAGGAAATGTCAGGGTTCTAATTTCAATATTCCTTGGTCTTGCTTCTCCATTTCAGCCTGCTATTCCAGAGCTCAGGTGCCCAGGAATGTACCAGGTATAGCCACTACCTGACCTTTTGTGTCTAGGGATCCCTGTAGCCCAAGCACATGCAGTTTACAGTCCTGGGGGAAGGAACTGTTTTATACACTATAAAGTGTGTGGCAGAGGCATTTCTTGTCCCTCCCCAGAGCACAGCCTCCCAGCTACGTGTTTCTGCTCTGTTTTCTTGACTGCCTGGGGACCTGAGGTGTTGGAGGTTTATGTGAGAGGAATGTGTCAGCTGTGATGGACAGATACATCTCCAGAGTTGAAGCGTGGCTTTGCAATCCTCTCCAGTTGCAGTAGAACATGAATTGGCAGCTTAAGTTTTGAAATGGGATCCATGGGGAGAAGCAGCACAGGAAACGTCTGAAAGTGCAGATACGCTCTGAAAATGACTCTGTAAAAGGGTATCGTGGCACAAACTCTTGCTGGGGCTTTCTGATCCGATGCTCTTTGCAAAACGCAAAGGGTGAGTTCTTTTTTTAACCACTGATGCAGCAAACCATCACCATGGGGTCTGAAACTCCAGCCGGGTTCAGTCTCTCTCGTACGTCACCGCCAGTAATAAAGATTCCACAGCTGGAGCTTTGCTGACAGTTGATAATGATGCATGAGACAGTATAAAATCCACATT
The DNA here is from genome assembly GCA_026283785.1 of Coracopsis vasa. NCBI lineage: Eukaryota > Metazoa > Chordata > Aves > Psittaciformes > Psittacidae > Coracopsis > Coracopsis vasa. The sequence continues at coordinate 58,137 of JANHGB010044039.1, forward strand.
GCCCTCCAATAGGTTTTCCAGGGCTAGCGGAGGTAGGACTCTGTTCTTGTCAGCGGGGTGAACATTTGTGACTCAGAGATACATGGCAAGCTGCTCTGTTTAAGCAATAATATTCTTCCTTTTACAGAGTCACTTTGCTGACCATAAATATCACCATCCTCAGACTTCAAAATGCCATCTGTCGGGACTTTGTAATGTGCTTGTAAAGGATGGTGTGACTTACACAGCACTGATGTCATTCTATAGCATTGCAGAACCAACACTGTGACATACCCTTTCACAGGGATGAGTTTGCTTTTGGAAGCTTTATTCCAGAGGGAGAAGAGTCACAGTCAAATGTCACTTATATTGTTCCCAAGCTTAGGCATAAGATTCAGGCAGGTGGAAGTCAATCAAAAGAAGTTACCCAGAGGGTCGGTGTGGTTATTAGCTTGTGTGCCTTGAGTCTTGTTATAGCACAGTACTTGTTCATCTTGGCAAAATGCATTGGAATCTGTAAGTTAAATACATTTGGTTGTGGAAACAATGGTTAATGCCTTGACTGGGCTACAGTGAGTGCTAAGGCTTGCATATAGCGTTACTACCCTTTGTACTTTCCTGCCAGATCCCACCCTATGGACCCAGGAACACGTGCGCCAGTGGCTGGAATGGGCTATAAAGGAATACGGATTAATGGAGATTGACACCACCATCTTCCAGAATATGGACGGCAAGGAGCTCTGCAAAATGAACAAGGACGACTTCCTCCGAACCACCTCCCTCTACAACACAGAAGTTCTGTTGTCTCACCTCAGTTACCTCAGGGAAAGTAAGTACTGCCTTGACATAGCTCAGCCCTAGCACAACACACTGAGAAGCTGAGTAATAAACTCCTAGAGGTCTTCCTGCAGGATAAATAGCAGGAAAGGTGAGGAAGAAAGAACAGAGAAGGGCAAGCAGAGAGAGCAAACAAGGAAGGGAGGAATAAAAAGTGGGTTGGAAAGTTAATTTTAACTTAGATGGAGTTACTGGTGCTATCAAGGAGGTGAAGAACTGAGCAGGACTCTGAAGAAGATTAGATAGTCTTACAGACAATGAAACCATCTGTAGCTGTATGATGAAAAACCATAGATTTGCTTTGGAGATTAAACCAAACATTAACTGATGTGTCACGGGCAAATTATCCCATAGCTTTGCAGTTAGAGGGCTATGCACATTCCCCTAGGGCTTCTGGTAAACACTGCTTCAAAATAGGACCCACAACTGGCTAGAGTTGTGCATTTTCTGTGTTTCTGGAGGCCCAGATCTATTGAAAAGAGCCAAAAAGACAGGAGTGATTCCCTAAATGTAAGTGTGCTGGAGCGGACATTGTGCAAACTGCCTAGTACTCAAAGAACATGTTTTGCTGAGCCTCCTTATTGCTACTCTCTGCCCCATGCTAGAGTATGCTGTATTAAGCCCCTAAGAGAGAAGCTGCGAGCTGTCTCCACTTTGTCTATAAAAAGGAGCTAAAAGCATTTCCTTTCTTCATTAAGGTGTGCTAGGGATGATTGTGTTATGATGAGGCCAGAGAATTAGAGCTAAATCCCTCATCTTCCAACATTTTTTGAAGTGAAGCAGCTTTTGTAGGAGTATAATTACTTGAGGACTGAAAAATCAGGAGAAAGTGCCATAAAGGAAGGTAGGAAGGCAGGGAGGGAAAGGAAAAAGTCTATTTTCTCCATTGAGCAATCAAATTGTGATGTAAAAGCAGCTGAAGATGTCTCCATCTGGCCAGTGCAATAAAGCAGCGAGGCAGCATTTATTTAGGGTGTTTCTTCAAAGCTCTTCAGCACTGCCTCTGCTAAAATCAGTGGGAGTTCTGCAGATGACAGTGGGACAGGAGTTAGATCACAGTTAAATCACAGATGGGTGCCTCTGGAAGCCCCACCTTTATTTTTCTGGAGGAGTTGGGCCAAGGAAATGATTCACAACAAATAACCCAATTGTTGGATGTGAACAGTTTCTGTCCCTTGCGACTTCACCAAGAAATCATTTCCCCTCCAAAATGATTTGCCCATTTCATCCTGTTTCATCAGCAAAGTGCTCACAGAGCACTTCGAGATGATTGCAGAAACAACCTTTTAACTAAGGTTTGCATACAGAATTACACGCTTCTATGGGAAATGGCAAGGCAGATCTTAAAGCCAGCGCTGCTTTGGCCAAACCTGCTGACTTTGGCTGGGCAAATCAGACGCTTTGTAACCGGAAAAGTTGTTCAATTCCCACAAGATAAATACTCAAGTGAGACACTTGAATTGTCTTATTGATAAGACTTGAGAATTGACAGAAAGGGATGAAGGAGGAGTTGTATGGGGTTTGAATCAAAGAACCAGGCTGAACTTGAAAAGGTTGGCAGAAGGGTTGAATTCTGCTGCTGCTTTAGCTCCAGACAGCATCTCCAGAGATAATCTCAAGTGTTGGATATCCCATTGCTTGGAGTGCTCAAAGAGAGTATCAGAGGAATGAAATTCTTAATCTCGTGGCATAACAAGCCTGCAGACCTCGATTCACTTGCCACCTTTACCATTTGCTGCTGTCTATTTGTTCAGGAGCAAATTCCTGATTGATCCTACCTACCTTTAGATACCCCAAGTCCCTAAGTTAGTAGTCTGGTTACGCTGATCTCTTTTCTTTTATAGAAAAGAAGCAACAGGGTACATAGAAATTCAGGATGTTATTCCCCTCGTTCACACATTGCCTTTACATGCCTGAAATTAGGAGGAAGAAACCTGTGCCTCAGTTCCTCTGTGCTTCCTTTCTGTAGAACGGAGCTAGTGATCCTGCCTTCTTGTTGGTCCAATCTGTGGGACAAGGACTGCGTCTCGTGCTTCTCAAGACCCAGCACCATGGAGCCCTAATGCAGTCACAACGTTTAAGCGCTGCTGAATGCACGTTGAATAATGATCAGACAAATATAGTGTTCTGCCAGGGCAATGCCTACAAACTGTCATTTCTATGCTATGAAGTTAGTGCGAAACCCGAGCAGCTTTGCTGGCCTCAGACTAATCAGTTATTCCAGTCTTACATGGATGCATATGAAAGGAGAATTCAACCCTGGCCCATCCCCAGCTTTTATGATTATAAATTTCTCCCCGCTCAGCCCCTTGGGCTGCTGTAAGACGTCATGCGAGCGCTGTCGCTATTAAAGCAAGCTCCTGTCTGAGTGGAGGTCGGGCAGCCTCTGAAGAGCATTCCTTTCCATGCAGCTGTTCCCAGCGCTGCCTTAATGACAGTCTGGTTTCTGGATTGCTGGTTAACTCCCTCATGGAGTAACGCCTCCGAAAGGAGCTTATTGTTTTTCCAGACTGATTTCCAGCGGATGTTTAGTGCCGGGCCTCTGAGCTCAGTGCCATGGGGAGATGGGCTTTTTGTTTCATGAATTTTCCCCTTTTGGAAGGTTGGTGGTTTCCGAGACATCCAGCTCTGCTCCTGCTTAGGGTGGAGAGCACACCATGCCAGCAAAACACAGGAGAACTTTGGGGAGCTGCAGATCTATAGGCTGGATTCCATCTGCCCGGTCTCTCTCTTGAAAGGTGTTCATCCTCACAGGATGTTAAGATGGAGATGTGATGACTAGTGAATCCTCAACTTTGGTGCTGGTGTTCCAAGTAACAAGCCCGCTCTGAACTTTCCAAGCCTCTTGGCTAGCCAGGCAATGAGAGACCCCCTGAAAATCAGCTTCCTCAGAAGGGTTTCAACATTTTACACTCCTGATCAGGGTGAAATCATTCTTAAACTGCCCATGAAGTACATTATTTAGGCACATCTGAGTCCAGATTGAAAACCTACACCACTAATGTGCACAAGAGCTCAGCAAAAGCTCAGTCTTAGGTCTGGAGATAGAAGGTTCAGGTGAGCAGTTGAATACTGTCAATACTAAACCAAACTCATATCACAGCACCTTTGGTCTTCAGGCAAAACTTAGGCCTGGATGAGAATCATGCAGTTGTTCCCTGTTTCTGTGACCTATTGAAGCAGCCAGGAATACAGATGTCTCTGCTGTGTAGATTTCAGACTTGCAGAACCCAGTTCTGCAGCATGCTCTATCCTTCGGAGGCTCTCAAAAGACTCCCCAGTGGTTTTCCTTAAGGGAACTTAACAGTCCACCCTCCTAAACCATTATCTTTAAGTGCTTCTTCCAGTTTCTTCTCCAAAACTGCGAAGCCATGCCTTGGCTTTTCCTTCTCATCCATCCCCCTGCATCTTCGGACTCCAGACTGACTGACTGCTGTGCTGGTATCTTTTTCATACACACTCTGCCTGGCAAATCCTCTCCAGTGGGCAGTGGGAAGGGAGATCTGAATGTTTTCATGCTATGTTTGGGATGAACATCAAAAGAAGCCTGAACTGTCACCTCCTGTCCTTTTCCTTTCTAGTGATGGGGGGGTCGCTTGTGTGTGGTGTGTACAAATGAAAAGAGCCTGAAGGGGAAAGAATGAGACTGTGGCGAGAAGCAGAAAACTGCTTTGTGGTTTCGAGCCATATATTAATGCCAAACAAAACTATACTGCTAAATGCAGCAGACCCTGATTCTACCAGAAGATGTGGAGGGAAAGCCACATGGCCTTCAGAAAGTGAGGCTAAAAAGGACCTCCAGATTAAATAGACTTCGAGATGTTCCTGTATCTTGGGAGGATGAGCTGCCTTGTGCCAAAGAAGGCTTTGTGGGGGGAAAAAACTCTTCAGCTCTGTTTTTCAGTCCTTTTCCATCTTCCTCTTTTATTAATGCAAAGCAAAGAAGAAAGGAAATGGTGGGGGGACACCATACGATGTAATATGTTTGACATTATAGGAGAATAGCCCTGTGCTGTATTAATAATGCCAGTGTTTCCAAAAGGAACTGATTTAATCCGAGGTGGCACTGACCCAGTGAGGGGTAGGGGGAAGAAGAACAAACTGAAACTCCATCACGCTAGAGTTCTGCCCAACGAGTAAGGGAGGAAGCAGCCTGGCCTCTGTCTGTCTGTCTGTCTGTCGGCCTCTCTCTGCCTGATCTGTGTCTCTGCCTTTCTCTCTTTTCCTCCTTCATTGAAAACCCTTAATAGGAAACACATTTCCTTTTCTGTGGTGTTCCCACCAGAAACCTCAGGCTGCCGGGCAAAGGTGAGAACTTTGAGCAATTAAACTGGGGGAGGCGCCGTCCCTTTCCAGTGGCCTGGGCTGCGTTTTCTTAGTGTAAAGTAGCTATAGGTTGATCCTACCGGCTTGTTCAGTGCTATCCATCACCCCACCCCCACCTCCTCAACCAGGCATTTGCAGCCTATTTAGTCATAGAAAACCCTGTTTCTGAATTCCCCAGCACTTCCCTGTCTGGCAGGGTCAAGCCAGGCTGGGCCTTGCGCTCAGGATCTGCTTCAAATAACCTGAGAAGGAGGAGTGGACGGGAGTTTCCCCACAGATACTCAAGAAACAAATGCCAAAGCCAGAAACCATCTGATGAAAACCTTTGTTAGCTGGACAAAGCTGTTTTAATTCCCCCCATAGCAGCAAAAGCCCAGCCAGTCTCTCTAATTATTTAAGACAATCACTTTGGCTGCCTGCAGCTTTCACAGCCAAAGGTACCCCTGGGATCCCTTTGAACTCTTTACCTCCCAGTTTGCCATGTTATCCATCCTGCTGGTTTGAAACATCCCCTGTCTTGCAGCATCTGGTAGCATCCATCCTCTAGTGAGTAGGCTTTGTTTTCCAACACCTTCTACCTCTGTGTACATGGTGGCTTGCACACGTCTTTGGCTTTGTTTGTGTTTGGGGAAGAAAATAAATCCATAGGAACACAAGGCCAGTGAGATCCAGCACCTGCAATTGGCTATTACTTCTGGCAGTGAACTGCCTAATCCTCAGCTCTCACAGGAAAGCAAGACATACTGTGAATACTACTGAGGGGCAAGTGAGGTCAGTGTTATTTGGGATCATGTGGATTAGAGGAATGTGGAGGCTGCACAGCTCAGTCACAGGATCCTAATCAGTTAGTGTTACAGTACCTGCAAAAGAGGTATTCTTAGCCCTGCCAAAGAATCTGGGGATGCTCAGGGGCAGCACAGCACTATATACTATCTATACTGTTTGCTCAGTGTGGCTTAGGACCGAGTACCTTAAATGGGACAGAATTTCACTGAGTAGAGGGCCATGTAGGTATGAATAACAGAAAGTGTCTGTAAAAGCACTTCTCATACCAATCCATTGCAAGAACAGTATCCTGCTCCAGTTCACAGCACCAGTACCCACAAAGAAGAGCCTCAGCCCTGTTAGGAACATCGCTGCCTGACACAGCAGAAACAGTTCCAAAGAGCTGCAGGAAAGGTGAGCCCAGAAGATTATGTAGGGTAAGCACACATAACTAGACAACCATGAAATGTGTATTACACGCTGGCTTCCAAGAGCTCATGGGGCCTCTTCCTCCATTTCCCAAAGCGTTTGAAGGAGAACCAAAGGAAAATGCTTAGAAAGGAACACTTTTCACCCTAGACAGAGAAAAACAAAGACCTTCCAATGGGTTCTTTTTTGTGCTCCTCTTGAATAGTTTTGTTTCAAGTGGGGCTGGATGGAAAGACCACTCTGAACCAAGAAAGCTACTTTCAAATTGCACAAGGCATGGGACGAGCTGGAGCATCAGTGATGGTTTTGCAGCTGTTGGCCCAAAACCAAGCATGTGACACTCTAAAAATGTTCAGATCCTGACAGTGCAATTCATGTCACTTCTCCTGCATGTTCCTCAAACAAGAAAATTCTCTATCACAGCTGGAGAGAGAAAAGCTTCTTCCTTATCCTGTAACGCAATCTGTGCCATAGTAATTTGTAGAGGCTCTGCTGTGACAGATATTGTACCTGTATAAATGTACTGTACAACCTCACCCTTCTATAGCAGTTTTCAACAGAGGACATCAAGACACTCAGTGAAGGAAGGAAATGTCTTGTTTTGCGAGTGGAGAAACAGTAGCGCTTGTGTGACATTACAGCTAGAAAGCTGTTAAAGGAATTTCATATCCGTCATGCCTAATTGTCTGAAAAACTGGGTCTTTAGATGCTAGTGATAGTGCTTCCTACCTGCCTGCAGGGTTCTCTGCTGACAGAGTGCATTCAAACTGCAGTAACTCTTTTTCTTTTCATTACAGGTAGCTCACTGCTGGTCTACAATACTCCATCCCACACAGAAGCTTCCTCACGTCTTGCCACCAAAGAAGGTCAGTCTTTTTGAATATAAATGTCCCGATTTCCTGTGCTCTCACAGTGTTTTTGACTGGGTTAAAACTAGGCTTTTTACACCATCTCCTTGGCATGAAAGTGTTCTGATCTGCTATGCATGCACAGTGTGGTTAAAATAGGGTAATTCACAATACGAAGCATCATCCGTGCTGAAAATCACATCCCTGCTTGTACTTGGCAAAAATATCATGGCATAAAACGTAGTTCGGTTCTTTTCACATGTGTATTATTGAGCTGATGAGCTGATAGCATATTTTCTGTTCTTTATGTGAAGCAGTTTGAAACCTCAGGTATACAGCAAGGGCTGAGACACTGTTTTTCTCTGAGTAAGATCATAGTGGAAAGGATAAAATTTTCTCATGCTAAATTCCATTATAAAATAAAGGCCACTCAGGTCTTCCAAAACCCATTCATGAATCTGCCAGCCAGTTTCCAGCAGCACTAAAGTGTATCTTTCTGACACTTTCATTTGGAACATTTGGGTTTCCTTCTTCAAATAACCCCACTTTTTTACCTTATTAGAAGTTCTGATCCTGCAGCTATTGCTGAGAAACCCTGAAGTTTTAAAGTTAATTACACACTTGTATGTTTGTGTATCCTTCAGGCAGGTTTTTCAGGTTTCCCTCTGCAGCTACAGTCCTTGTCCTTATTCTTAATGAAAAACTGGATTCTCAGTCATGCTAAAATTGAGAGTTGGTGTGAGGGGCATGATGCACATCCCTTACCTACATAAGACACTAAGTCACAGTTGGACTGTTGAATTGCTTAAGGCCAAATAGGGTGTTAAAGACCAAGAATCAAGTCCTGTGTTCTATAACATACTGTGTAGGACTAGAAGCCTTGAGTTTTGGTCTTCCTTTCCCTTCGGCTAACTGCAGGAACATTGGCTTCATTCACTAAACTATGTTCAGCTCCTGCATTTGAGAAGCTTCTGGGACAAGTCTGAAATCTCAGGGCTGCCATATGAGATAAGCCACCTAGAAGCAGTCTGCTCTTGTGCTGAAGCAGCTTCCTCATCTCGTATATAAACATTTCTATGCTTTCCAGAACATGGCTTCATTGATGAGCCACGAGTTTGCATTTCAAAGAATAGTGGGGAAAGGCAGAAAGTCTTTTATTGAAGTAGCTGGAGAGAGCCAGCACTTCTTTCTCATTGCACCACGCTGCGTTTCATCTCCAGCATCTGTCTTGGACTCTGGGCACAATATCAGCACTGGTTTTTAGAGGAGCTTCTTTTGTGCAGCATGTAACTATCCACTTCGGCTGTCTGTTCTGTGGCATGCTGTTCTCTCTTCAAGAGACAGGCATTAGTTGATAAAACATGGTGCATTACAGAGACAAAGCTGTTCAGGCTTTTCTGTGCCTGACTCCTTTGACATTAAGAGTCATCTATTTAAAATCACTAAAAGCTAGGCTTGCTTCTATTTGAATAGAGCAGACACACATGCACGTGTTCCTCCCCAGTTCCCCCCCCCAAACAGATACAGACCCTTCCAAGACTGAGCTCTTTCTGTCTCAGGCCAGGTGGTTGCTAAAAATAAAGGGAAGAAGCTGCGATTTTTTTATTAAAGAGAAATGCTGTGTGTAAAATTGCACTCCTCTGGATTTCCTGTACCCGTTATCTTTGCAAGCTGGGCCGAGAGACACTCAGGGAGAAAGAAGAATGTTCCTCCCCCTCCATTTTTACTACCCTCAAGTGTGTTTCCTTACTGCAGCTGACAGCAGTTTGCATTTGATTTCTGTCAGCCAGGCGTTTTTAACTTTACGTGGTGCTTTCATCGTGTGTCAATAGAGGACAAAACACACCCACGGGACAGTCAAATAAAAATTAAGAGCTAGCATAGAAATGTTGAAATCCCATCTATTCCTTTTGCAGTTCTTCCTGCAACACAGAAATGCCCTCTGCATTCACTCGTGTTCTAGAGAAACCAGCCCCTTCAACCTCCCGCAACCTATTCGTGCTCCAAATCTTATTTGTGAGATAAGATGACAGGATAAGAGACATGTGAACATGACAGGCTGACAGATAAGGAATTGGGGGAACAGAGTGAAGTGTCTTGTCCAATATCACAGAAGAAACTCGTGATGGACATAAAACTGGTCTTAGAATTCCTCAGCCTTTGTCTAGTCTGTTAAGCAACGAGATTTTCCTTGCTTCCTTTTAGGGGTTTTTAATGGGCTCAGTTCAAGATGATGATATTCTTTTGGAAAAGGAATTTCAGCTTAAAAATAATGATTTTTGGTTTTAATAAGTATTTTCTGTCTTCCTAACTTCTCAAAAGAGAAAACATTTTTCTTTATGTTAACGCATCTTGAATCTATTGTAAACATTTCTTCTCTCTATGCCTGTGAATGAAACCAGAGAAACAACCTATTTCTATCCACCTTCCCCTGAGGATTCCAAAGCAGCAGGAGGAGGTGATGAAATAATACAATGCCTGTCAGAGATAGGGCAAAAAATAGTGTTTTCTTCACTCCTCCTGTAATTCTTCTTGCACGTTCTCTAAGATCACACAGCTAATACAAATAACCTGCTTGTGTGAATTCCAGGCATGCTCCTTGCATACGCTTCCACTAGGCTTTAGACCACATATTCCATCAGCATACTGTAAAAAGGAACCTACGTGGCGAAAAACTGCTTTCATAGCAGAAACAGATACTGTAAACTTACACAGCTGGTGCACAAAGGATCAGATAGGTAGAAACCTCGTGGTGTTCAAAGGACTCTTGCTGCCTGAGCTTCTTTGCTTCTCAGCCTCATAAACACTCAAAAGTATGGTATTTAGCGTCATTGGTACAAATTGTCTTCAGCTGCCTTTGAGAAATAAATTGCTCTAATGAAAATCACCAGGATTTTTTGGCTGGGGAACCATTTTCTGGGCAATGAAACAAGGTCGCTCTCGTTGCTGAATGGAAAGATTTGTGTCCCGCTCCCAGCGCTCCACTGCCGAGATGGTTGGTTTCATTTTCCGTCACTGTTTGGAGCAATGACTGATCTACTGTAGGTACTGGAGACATGCGAGAAGAGCCTGAGCCCACATGATCTGCCCAAGTCCAAGGGGATCTTAAATTGCTCGCCTTTAGAATGGTGTCATTTTAGTGGGTTTCCATAGGGAAATGGAAAGTATATTCACATACAACAACATTTAGGAGGCCAAAGTGCTGTGTCCCACATGGCTGTGAGCATTCTGGCCTCAATCCGAGGCACTTTTAAAGTCTGTGCTTACTTTTAAGTATGTTGGGGTCTGCATAACTCCTCCAGCACTGTCCTCCATACGCCAGGCTCAGCCCAAGGCTGAGAAGAGTGGTAAACCAGCACTAGCCCAAAGTCTCATAAATCCAACCTAAATTTGAGTAGCACACAGGAAAAACGGATCTGCTACCCGCATTTTCAAAGAGGGAGGAAATTCGTATGTGAGCACATGAATATGGATGTAGGAAATGAACGTGAAGGATTTAGTCTGTGGCTATCCCCTGTTTACGTTTGCATTATAGAAGTGTTTGTGTGAACAATGAGGATGTTTGGGTATAAGGTGTGTTTGCTTGTAGGTTTTCTTTGGTTGTTGGCAGATTTAAGCAGATAAACACACCGGGGAGCTCTGAAACTCACACAGCGTGGTTTCCTGTGGGTTTGTGCTTGTGAGCCCCTGAGGAAGAGTTTCCTGATGTTGGAGCATTTACTAAGATCTCTTACACAGACTCCCTGGTACCAGGCAAAACATGAGGCCGTGCAGCTGCTTCAGGGCCACAATCTCCCTCCTCTTTCCACAGCCTTTTCCTTTCAGTTGGTGTAAACTCTTTAAACCCCATCATCTTGTCAAATGCAGTGACAATTTGGAGTGACAGGCTCAAGAATCTGGGGGGACTGGAGAAAGAGAGGGGCAAAGCGACCACAGGCACCGCGGTTGTGTAAACACAGTTCCCACAGGGAAATAGTCTCGAATTCCTGCATAAAATACTTCTCTTGAAAAGGCCATTTTTCAGGTGTGAGAAATACTGACCAGTTCCAGCGAATCCTTCTTTCGAGCATGTCAGCAAGGCCTCGTGTTCGCAGCAAAGGTTGCAAACCCTCCGGTCTCAGCGGTGGCAGAGAAAAAGCAGTCGCAGCTTTGTGCCCTCTTCCCTGTCTGTACACGCTAAAACATTCGTCAATGATATTTGTGTGCCTGGTGATGAAATATCCCATTTTTAGCTCCGCAGCAGAAAAAAAGGGGAGGTTTTTTTGGTGCTTCAACTGTGCGGCCAACCCAGGGATTTATGATTTCAAGAGAGACAGTAGCAAGCGCGCTCGGATTTTTCCTTTTTCCCTTTCTTTTTTTTCTAATTGTTTTCCTTTGGAATTCCAGAGTTAGTGTTTTGTCTGCTTTCTCCCTGACCCTCTTCGGAGGCAGGCGTGTGTTTTTTCACCAGAAAAACTGGGAACAAAGAATCGTTGTCTTTAAGCTGTAGCAGGCAGGAAACCCAACTCACAAGGGATCACCCTGAGCCAGCGCTGTCCCAGAGTAGACTCCAGTTCTCTGAATTCAACCTGACAGCTTGTCTGGAGCACTTTCTAAGTAACCATTATCCTTCCTTTTCTCCCAGCAAAAGGGCTATTATTTTTTTGCCTAGGGTGCACTGCAAGCGATGTTATTGCACATGGAGGGGGGGTTACATGTTTGCTGGGGTGCAGTCCCTCCTGTGAAAAGCTCTTGGAAGTGCTTCGCCTGGCTTATGAAGACAAGAGTAAATTTGTTTCCTGCTAGTGGGTTAAATGGGCAAACGCTGTGCAAAATGAGGTCTGCACATGTGTGTCTTCCCTTCCCTTTTCTCTTTGCGTGTATTGCTGCATCTAGCTTTTTGCTGCAGGAGTACTTCTGCAATTCGAGTGGTTTGGAGTGCCAGCACATTAACTGGGTGGCTTTACCTCCCTGTACGCTGTGGGGGTTAAATACGTCCAGTGCTGTTTGTGCACAACTTGCATGTGTTTTGGATGGATGTGTATATAGATACGTGTGTGAAGGGTGCTCAGAAACATGCCTTTCATAATATGCAGTTGTCTGTGTTTTTACACAGTAACGTGCCAGCGTGTGGCTGTTCATGTCTGCAACTTGGCATAACATGTATGTTAACTGGCAAGAGACTGCTTCTCTGGGAGGGATTCTTAGGACACATACTTCATGCACTGTGCATTGGGACTTCTGCTGCTGCTATTAAGAAAAGCCACAACAGCAACATCATTCTCATTGCTTCCTCTGGTCCTGTATAACGTGTCTTTGTCAGTGCTGCAGAGGGTAAGGCAGATGGGGATCAGGAAGTTCCAGCTGGGGGTGTTTTTCTACCCACACTGGCACAACTGGGGGCTGTTGCCTGTGCCTCAAGCAAACAGGGAGCAACTCCAGATTTCAGGGGCCAGAGCTCTTGTCTGAGAGGGGAGCAGAGCTCCAGGCTCTAGAGCTGCAGTGCGTAGGAGCTCCTTCATATCACCCTGCCAGGATAAAGCTAGCAAGGGAGAGGGATTGCAGATCCCAAGCTGGATCCTAGTGACCTGCCGCAGAAGGGACTTCCTTATGCAAAAGCAGAATGAAAGCCCTTTGAAAGTCCTGAATCCTGGTTCTGTGCATGCACTAAACTCCAGATTGTTGTGGCTTCAGCCACAATACTTCAGTCTAACGCTGGATCTAGTATTGGAATTAAATTGAAAGCTTTTGATCGCTCTGATCTGTGTTTCTCTAAGCATAGCAATGCATAACTGGGCTCTCAGCTACTTTCAGAGATTCCCCAAATGAAACCTGTTCTTCATGACCTTGCTCTGCCACAGGTTTCTTGGTAAATCCAGCAGTCAGTCCCTTCGCACTTGGTTTGGGTTGACTTCAGGTCAAACCCCAATGTTGTTCCAAGCCTGGACTTTGGTCTCTGTGCCAGTTATCTGTAGAGTGGTTTAATAACAGTGTAGAGATGTTTGATAATATTATTTTGTTGTTAATTTTGAAATAATGGAATAGTTTGATCATGTAGAATGGGAGTTACATTGAAATTCTGCACTTAGCTGGTTGCTTCCTCTTAGTGGAGAGCCCTAGAATTGCTTAATTCCACATCTGATCCCTGTGCTGGTGATTCTTTAGTGTAATGTTGTGGTCTTGAAGCAGAAATGAATGAGTTTGGTGCTTCAAGGCACTGTAAAGTTGAGAACAGTGAGAGTAATTCTGGCTGTGAACAGCATACAGCATGACATGTGGCATATGTGCGAAGTAATTGTTTAAATTAGCAGAAACAGTAAGTTGAAAAGTAATTCACTGCAAAACAAATGATGCTGTGGCTGAGAGTTTGAGGCCCCAGTGTACACAGTTAGGATACAGATGTAACTTGTACCTGAGTGTGTGCCATAGGGCTAAACGTTACGGAAAGCTGGTTACCAACTTGCCTGAACCACCTCTTTGAAGAGGCCAGAGGACTCCTCATGCTCTGCTTTCTAGTCCTGTTCCACTCTGTCAAACCTCCAAAGACAGATGACAGCATCCAGAGCCTTCACAGCTTTGTGCTAAGGAAAACTGCATCAAAGCAAACCTCTTGCTGCTGACACTGTCAGGTTTTGCTCCATGTATAGAGCGTTTAGTACGTGTACTTGGAGCCAGAGTGGGCTGGGGAAGAACCTCACAGACTCTACAGCTTTAATGTTTGCTGCCATCACTTAAAACAATGCGTCTAATGTCTCGAGGAGGAGCTGGAGGTGTTTTTGGCTTCCTTGCCCCTCCAGAAACCCACAGTCTAGGTTCCTTCTCTCCAACTGGCTTTAAACACAACCCCACCTCTTCAATGCGATCTCCAGGAGGTTAAATGACGGGAGTGTGAGGGCTCAGCAGCTTGGCAGACCTTGCTTACATGTTTGGTTTGCAGCAGGAGTGGTTTTTGTTCCAATGCGCCCGCGTTGGGACTCTTCCAGGGTACCAGAATAGTGCCACCACACACAACCTCGCTCCAGGAGGGAAGGCGGTGAGGTCCCATGCCCTTCTTTCTCTCTCCCCCTATAAAGTAGTTGCCACAAAATAGACCCCAAGTGACTACTTATATTAATGACAAGTCTGGATCCCCCAGGGCACCTGGTTCTGCTTTCCCCATTTAGAGAGGCTAATTTAAATTCCAGCCACCAAGCCGGAATCCTTTCTTCCTACTGAAGCAGAAGGACTCATTGCAAAAACCAGACCGTGTTCTGCATGGAGAATCCCATGGATCCCATAGCCCACTTTAGATTGGCAGCCTTTTCCTTTCCCTTACTCTGATTTGCTTCATTGAAATCTGTAAGTACAAGTCCTGTCTGGAAATATAGTGCCTGTGCTCCCTAACCAAGTAAGATGGGGTGTTCTGTGTTTCTGGTTTGGGCTTTTTTTCTCTCAGGAGAACTGTGGTCATTCAACCTTTGTTTGTTGTAAATCACCCCAAGATGCTGTGGTAAGGAATCCAGTAGACGATGGCTAAATGACTAAAGTCATTACTGTTGGTATTAATCATCTGAGTTGGCAAGACAGACTTGGTCTGAGGCTGCCAATGCATTTCAAAGGGAAATAGAGGCAGTGTTAATGAGCAGCCAGACAAGTCACTGAGACTTGGGAAACTTACCTCTGTTTCCTTCCTGGCTCTGTCCTCCGGACTTAGGACAAGCCACTTTCCACCCTCTGGCTGTCTAATGTCCTTGGAGATATCAGCTCCAGCATGCAGAGATGGGGGGCTCTTCCTATTGCTTAGCAGCTACCATACTAGGGAATCTAGATGCCTCCATGAGTTTGCTGCATGCATGTTTCTCCAGACATCCTAGAATCCCAGAATGGTTTGGGTTGGAAGGGACCTTAAAACTCACCCTGTCCCTACCTGCCCTTGTAAACATCCTCTATAAAAGCTGACTTCAGAAAGATGGGGTATGAAAGCTTCTTGGGAGGTTTCAAGCAATGCTCAGCTCTGTGACAGGGCTTCTCCTGAGGGAAATGTGATGGGGATAGCATTTGCAGAGGCTGGGCTCAGTGTTTGGATGCTCTTGTGTTACATGTAGAGTTACATTTCAGGATGCTGCTCGATACGGACATGCAGTCCCATGGCTATTGTGTTAACCCGGCATGACACTGCCCATGAGACTGACAGAGGAGCTAATGTTCAGAGCAGTCACTCTGCACCTTGACAGTGAGCCCCAGCAGCTCATAAAGCAGACAGTGCCTGTCTGGAAAAGAGCTGCTGCTGCTGCCAGTGGTGCCATGAATAGGATAAATATGCTATGCTTTCCTTCCCAGCCTTGCTTGTAATTAAGGGCACTATGCCAGCATAGGCAGCATTTCAAATGAGATTCCCCTATAGTGCCTATAGCATTTAGTCCATAAATGACCCAGCCCCACTGCATCCATCCTAGAACAAAAAGGCCTGACAAATGAGGATATTACCGGCCCAGTGCCCATTGTTCTCCTTCTTATCAAGGCTGGTAGCACAAAATAGTGACTGAATCTGTTTTGACTAATAAAGCTCCTATGGAGAGAGCGGGATGAAGGGGCTGTCAGCACTTAGTGAGCAGCTCAGGAAGCACAGGGACTGTGAGCCTATTGTTCAGCTGGAATCCTCCCCCAGCTTCTCCCCTCCACCTCAAGCTCTCAGATTTATAATTTTTAAGAACTTTCTAAAGCTTATCAGAGAGGCTTTGCTCTCTAATACATCATATCTTAAACACAGATTCCCCAATGGCTTGTTCATTGGACTGCATTCAGGCTGAAAGGACTGCTAGGCATCTGGGATCATCTTCGCTGTGCTGTGGAAATCTGCTTGGGGATTTTCAGCTTGGTTTCCAAGGGAAGTGAGTCTGTGCGTGTCTGTCCATCTGCCCCCAGCAATACTGGAGCCTGTTAGTCTGTTTAGACTAAATATGATCCAGAGGTATGGGGAACAGGAGCAAAGTAGCACTCAAGCTGTGAGATGGGGGGGGGTTGTCTGTAGAGGTGGGCTGGTGGTTCAGTGGAGCCTGCCTTATCTTCCCAACGGCAGTGCCATGCCTCCCACACTTCCACAGTACCATGTGCAGCCGTTCTCCTCCTCCATATCCCGCAGTCTCAGTCAGGGGATCCCTGGGGCTCACTCCTTGGTTTCTACCCCACATCTAGTCCTTCTGTTGTTGCACCAGACAGTCTGACAAGAAGAAACTGCAGAGGTTTGGATAATTTAGTTCATCTCTTGAGCCTTCTTAATGCCCGCTGCTGATCCTGCTAATTTTGCCATGTTCTAAGCTTTTTCTCAGCCTTCTTTCACCACTGTATTGTTTCTGATTTACAACAAATCACAGAGCAATCAATAAGCTTTGAAAGGGGAGGTGCACAGCAGAGGATGAGAACTTCCAAATGGCACAGAGTGGGGAGAGGTAGGATTTGGGGTGAGAAAGCATAGACCAAGGTTAGAAGGGGTCCAGAGACCAATGCTATGCAGTCTGCTTTCTGGGAAAGCCATTTCATCTGGGAAAGGCATGTAAAGCCTGAGGAAAGTGCATTTATGCATGTAAATAAATAACATGATATTTAACCTTCTTCCCAGGCGTGCTGTGAGTGTGAATGTTTGCAAAGCTGTGAGATCCTTAGTTGAAAGGTGCTGTGAAAGTGCAAAGCATTATTAATATCCTTTACCTTACTCATAATAGAGTACGCATTCATTCTGGGGAGTTTCTGGACATAAACCAGACAGCTGCAGAATGACATTTCTTGAAAGCATCTATGATTTATCTTCTGCTCTTTAATTCCATTTTGTATTGAGCGCACATTTGTGATAGGACTGTTGTTCCACTGGGCCTTTCAAGTCTAAAACAGACTTGGGGACCTGATCCTTAGCTGGGATAAATTTACCCTTAACTCCACTGTAGCTATTTGCTGCTTTACACCAGAAGAGGACCTCAGCCCAAAGCTTCTTAATTGGATTTCCAAGTTTTGGTGTAAAATCCAAGTGGATTTGATGAGAGAGAAGACTCACCCTGTCACTGACTGTCTGGCTGGAGTTCTGTAGGATCTTTCTGAGTCACTGGGTGTCAGGTCTTGGGAATGATGCTGGTTATGCAGGAACTTGAGTCTCTGGATAGGCTCCCTGGCTCTGCCATTTCCATTTTGGTTTAGACACATTCAGCTTTAGAGCCTGGGCCTGGAAGCTGGGTGAGCTGCTGTGGTTCTTTCACACTGCACAGATTTGTGTGAAAACAAAACTAAAACAGCTCAGTGCAGTTGGACTTTGTTTTTTTGAGAGGGAAAGAAAGGGTTGGAAACTCACAGTAGCTGATTGCACACATTCAATAGCTGTGCCTGTATTGCTAACTATCGGGTTTAATGATGCTTAGCTAAGCCTCATCCTAACCGTGTGCTGGGCTGCATCCACAGCAGTGTAAGCAGCATGTGGAGCTGTTGGAGCGAGTCCAGAGGGGGCCACGGAGATGCTGCGAGGGCTGGAGCAGCTCTGCTCTGGAGCCAGGCTGAGAGCTGGGTTGGTTCAGCCTGGAGAAGAGAAGGCTCCTGAAGGGGAGACCTTAGGGCAGCTGGAGAACCAGCCTGGATCCTGTAATACCCAGTCAGCCATAGCAATGCATGCTTGAACAGCACAACTGATTGTAATAATGTCACTTGCTGCTAAAAAACCCTCAGGAGATGCATTTTACACACTTCCTGTGACACTGTGAGCAAAGCAAGCTCCTCCTCTGTGACAAAGCTTCTCCATCTGGAGGAGGAGGAGGATCTTCTGTCCAGATGATGGCCTATTTGTTTGCTCAAAACATGCTGATGCATCCGAATCAACCAACCCATTTGTAGCAATGGATTCACTTGGGTCAGTTATCTGACCCAAAAGAATCAGGGAAAATGGAAAATTTTCCATAAGTGCTGCTTCTTTTTGGAAAGGAGTTTTTTCCCTAATTTGAAAAGAATTTTTCTGTTGGAAAATTAATTGCCACCTTTGTTTTTAACAGGATCACCGTGTGAGTGACATTTCCATTAGAATTACCTAATGGCAAAGCTCTTTCCAACTAAGCTAACCAAAATGTACTTTAGCATCTCCATCAGTGGCAGTTTCTGAAGATTTGCCTTTCTCTCAATGCAGAACTCTTATGGCTTTTTTCCAAATATTTCCCAAAACATTGCTCTAACATCTTCAGTTGTAATACTTCGGAAGGATATCCCAGGGGAGAAACGAAAGTCAGAGACTGGCTGCAAAAAGGACATGGGAAAAGCCAGTGGTTACTTCAGACCTCATCCCTGCTCTCCTGCTTTCTGATAGAGCAGGATCCCAAGCTTTGTGTGCATTCAGATGAAGTTGGGATTTGCACGATGGGTTTCCAGCAAGGAAAATGCAAACAGCATCTTATTTATAACAACTGCTGAGGACTGAGCTTGGGGATAAATTCCCCAGCAGCACCCAGCCGCAAGCCCCTTTCCAGCCATGGGAGCAGGGACAGGGCTCATTCTGGTGACAGCAGGGCTGGGGCTGCCCTTTTCCTCCTTCAGAGATGTCCCATCGCGGTCTTTGTCCCGGGCTGGAACTGTAGTGGTTTGTTTTTCAGGCTGATCTATTTGCAGTGGGATTTGTGGTTTCTGAAAAAAAAAAAAAAAAAAAAAAAAAAATAAAAAAAAAAAAAAAAAAAGGAAGAAACTAAATGAGTAAAATAAAAATAAAACCAGGCAGATTCCACGAGCTCCATGTTCTCCCATTCCCCTCTCTTCCCTCCTCCTCTTTCTCTCCCTCTCTTCCCCTCCCCTTCCCTCTCCCGGCTCTGTTTTCCTTTTCATGCCAATAACTAGAAGGCTGTAATTTCAAAGCTGCAGCGGCTTTCCCAGCGCCGGGAGGAATGTGCAAGTGCCTGGGATGTTTCCGCAGGGAGCTGCACAGCCCCGCTGCGCTCTGCAGCCCGGCGGACTGGGGCACAAGGCAATGCTCAGCCCTTCCCAGCAGCATGGGCAGAGGAGCATTAGGAATGTCGCTCCAGAGGATGCTTTATCTCCCTTCCTTAAAACAGCTTCCTCATTGTGTGTATCAACTCTTTGGGTTTTAAAGTTGCCATATATCTTCTGGAAGTAGGTTCATCTCAGCCTCCTTTTCTGCCCATGGTCTTCTGTCACCTTGGCATAAGAGAAAGGGAGGCTCCTTTTGGATGGAATGAGTTGCACCCTAGACTCCACTGAGTGCAATGGCTCTACTTCATGATCAGATGTGTCAGGCTCAGGCATCACCCAGAAAGCTCATCCCAGACAAAAATGATATGAAAGGAGGAACAGACACTAATGTTACAGGATTCTATAGAAATGCCATGATGTTTCCAACAAGATGTTTGACTTGTTAAACCCAAAAGTTTTTGTGTAAAAACTTTAAATTAAATCAATTGATTAATTAATTTTTACTTAGATTAATTAAAACAAGAACGTGCATTTCCAAAAAATTATTGAAAAAGTTCCAAAATGGAAGAAGGTCAGAATTTATACATTTAAACCCCCCAAGTTTCTGTTCAAAACATGGGTGTAAACACAGTGGAAGGTCAGTTGAAATAAAAGACTGAAGTCACTAAAGGGATTACATACTATTTTCCTTGCCTCACCTGTGTATTTTCATTTTACAGTGAATTCTTAAATTTCTAGTCAAATCTCTTCATTTTGTAATGCAATTTCAGAAATATCAGCTGTTGAGATTTGAAAACTTTTCCCATCCCAGTTGCTTTTATTCCCACTCAATGTATCCTGTACTTGCCTTGTTCTCTGTTCATTCCTCCTTTTCAGTTCTAGTACATATAAGATCTTTCTCTGTTTTTACAGGCCCTCCTGTTGCAGGGACACAAAATGTGAATAAGACAACAGAACAGCAGCGGCCCCAGCCAGGTAAGTGTTGATTTTGTCCTGCTTGCTAGGTAGTTAGATTTGTACTAGACTGGGTGAATACATGTGCCAAGCAGCACAGGATGAACAGAAGAGCCTGACAGGGAAGTCTCGGAATAATGAGTCAACAGCAACCAAACTGTTTCTATTTTCCTGCTTTGTCCTTCCCCATTCAAAAGAAACATCCTTGTTTCAGCTGAGTCACGTGCAGTGCCCAGCGTGAGCTGCATCTCCTTTGAAGCACCCCAATGTGCTGTGCTATAGGTGAGGAAGCAGCTGGGGTTTGGAGCTGTTGATGCTGCACTGGTGGAATGTCTGCTCTTTACCTCCTCACCTCGGCCACGGGGATGGTCAGTGGAAGTATCTCCAAACAGAATCAACAGGGCTTCCCCTGCGTCAAAGAAAACCAAATAAGAAAAGTGAACCCTGTTGGGTAGCAAGCAGTGGTGTTTCCTGCTGGTTTCCCAAGGGGCCTTTGAAAAGCTAAATACCACCTTCTCTGCTTTGCACAGCTGCTTTCTATCCCTTCTTTTTTCTTAGGGGGTTGGTTCTTTTGGCATCGATTCAATCCACGAGCAAATGCTATAGATCCAAATCACCAAACCCAGAGAGGAGCAAAGGAGAAGTGTAGAGATTAGGGCTGAGGAGGCCCCTGAAAAAGGGAAAGAATTCATTCCTAATAAATGCATTGTGGGGTTTTCAGGAAACACTCAGCCTCATTGGAGCCAGTGATCAAAATCCTGTTACTCTCATCTGTTTAATGCCCTGTTTGCTTCGGTAAGGGGGAGTTGGGTGAGCGTTGCATTCCCTCATTTCAGAGGGAAGCAAGCTCAACTGCTAACAAGTGAATTCAGAAATCTCATCTGCTGTCCAGCTCTTTTTATTAGGGGAAATATATTTGCTCCTGATTTGTCACTGTTCTACTATCCCACGCTTCTTTTTTTCACGTTTCATGTTTTCTAGCTGACACATAAGTGTAGGGTATGTCCAAAGAGATTACAGACTTTGAAAGCAGGCACGTCTGAAAGCGGTGCCAGAAACACTGTGCCATTTGGGATTCCATAAATAATTAGTGGTTGTTTGCTAAAAAAGAAAGAAGGAACAACATCAGGTTTTGTTTCAGGCCCTAGGAGGGGAGGCAGTAAGAGTAAAGAAAGAAAATGAACATTTGAACTGGTTTGCAGAATAAGCAATAATGATCTGGTTTTTTCTTTTGGATAAATCAGTGTTTAAAATAGCTTTTATTGGGTGTTCTTTTTTTAGATCCCTATCAAATCCTGGGGCCCACTAGTAGTCGTCTTGCCAATCCAGGTGAGTTCACCTTTACGTTTCAGACCATCACAATCAAACGGGCTAGCTACTGGATACCCATCCAGTTGCTCTGGATACCCAGCTGTTGCTCTCTACCACTGGGGAAGCCATGAGAGACATTGACCATAGTAGCTGGGCTCTCATGAGTGCTTTTGCAAAACTCCTTACAGAAAAGTGAGGAAAGTGATGCAACATCATCTTTGTCAGGAGAAAATCACCATCCTGAATGTTCTTACCCAAAACTAGCGTTCCCTGTGGAGAGTTTTATGGGGGACTTCAATGCTGATCTCTAAGATTTGCAGTACAGGTTAGTTTTTCACTGTCTGCTGTGGATTAGCTGGCTGGAAGGCATAAAACACCTCTGAAAGTCACCATGTAATAACTGTCCCTAGAATGTCATCTGTAGAAAACAATCCCTGACTTTAAGGAGTGAGACCTGGAGTGAATGTTGCTTGTACTAAAGAAACTTGTACATGTTGAATGCTTGTAAGGAAACTTCCTCATAAGGCTCCTATGTGTATAACCACACCAAATAAAACCAGGAGTCACCTAGTCTGGGGAAGAAATAGTCTTATGTCACTCAGATCACCAACTGGAAAGAAAACTGTAGGTATCCGAAACAATATCCATGGAAAACAGTAAGAAACCAAAGAGTTGGAGTAAGTTGGAGTATACTGTGTTAACTACTCCATGAAGAATTTTGCAGAACAGTATGCTCGGGAAAAACCCTGTTTATGAATAGCCCCAAGATTTTAAGGCCAAAGGCGACCATTATGAAATCTAATCTGACCTCAAACTCACGAACAGAACAAAGGGTTGACTAACTTGTTTGCTGGGAACAGTTTATCCATTCCTATGTAGGGCTTTCTAAGGCTTGAAGGAGCAGTTCCCAGTAAAGATCGAGATAGTCCTTCTGTTTCCTGCCTTTGTCTTTGCTTTTAAGCAGGAAACACAATGTCATTTCCTTTCCTTTTTGGCTTGCTTCTCCCAGGGAGCGGGCAGATCCAACTGTGGCAGTTCCTTCTGGAGTTGCTGTCGGACAGTTCCAACGCCAGCTGTATCACGTGGGAAGGGACCAATGGGGAATTCAAGATGACGGACCCTGATGAAGTGGCACGGCGCTGGGGAGAACGCAAAAGCAAGCCCAACATGAATTATGACAAGCTGAGCCGAGCCCTCCGATACTACTATGATAAGAACATTATGACCAAAGTGCATGGCAAAAGGTATGCTTACAAATTTGACTTTCATGGCATTGCCCAGGCTCTTCAGCCTCATCCCACTGAATCATCGATGTACAAGTATCCATCAGATCTCTCCTACATGCCGTCTTACCATGCCCACCAGCAGAAGGTGAACTTTGTACCCCCGCACCCTTCTTCTATGCCTGTCACATCATCCAGTTTCTTTGGAGCAGCCTCACCTTATTGGACCTCCCCTGCAGGAAGCATTTACCCAAACCCCAATGTCCCTCGCCATCCCAACGCCCATGTATCACCACACTTGGGCACCTATTACTAGATGCTTTTATCTTCAAGTGGCCTTTATCAGTCTGGTTGGACCTTTTCTTTACTTCTGGGTTTTTTACGTTTTTTTGGGGGACCCTTAATGGATAATTGTGGCCTTTCTGGGGAAGAATTAAAACTGGATATTGGTTATTCCTGGACCAAACCTTTTACTTTTGTAACTTTGCCTCTTGTGTCTTGAACTGAGAGATGGATGCTTCTTTGGGCCAGTACTCTGCATATTCTTTGGTTTTTAACGCTTATGTCCTCTGTAGGAATTGACTATGAAGATTGTTTGCCATTGCCTGGAATGATTATTAGCTTTTTGATGTGAGAAGTTTTTCAGGATTCAAAGGCTTTTGATGAGACATAGATCCAAGTGTGGGTCGTAGGAAAAGATGACTACATGAGGGTTTTTCTCACTGTGGAGAGGGTAGGACACTTGACCATTCAGTGGAGGACATTGGGCTGCAGGGGACCGCAACTGGAATCTTAGCTTTAAGGCAGATGAGGATGTTCACCCAACTGGAAATTAAATATATATATATTCGTATATATATATGTACATGTATATTTTAAGAAGTAAAGGGCATTGAAGGAACTTTTCTAGAGTGTACAACTTCATTAGACTGTGTGTTAACTCCAGAAACAGCAGCAACCAGAACAAAAAGTAATCTAATGTCAAGCACAGACATTCCTTGAAAGCAAAAGTGAAGGAAAAGAGATGACAGCAGGCCCCTGAGCTCTGCCAGAGCCTTAGGGATCGCTACAAGCTACCGATTCGCGAACGCTGTGCGTTTGTCAGACCGTCATCCAAAGGGTCAACAAATCAGAAGGCAAATTACTGTATAAATTATGCAGAGTTATTTTTTTTTCCCTATATCTCACAGTTTTAAAAGAAAGAGTAAATAAAACGAGTTGACCTCGGTCACAAATGCAGGTTTGTTGTTTTTTTGTTACTATCAGCTCAGTTGTTTGTGGGTTGGTTTTGTTTTTGTTTTAATGTAATTTGTACATCTTTTCAATCTGTACATTTGGGCTGGAGCTTTGTACTTTTTGCTAAAAAAAAAAAAATAGAAAAGAAAAGAAAAATTAAGACAGGAGTAATGTATCTGTTGGGGAGAGCCTTGGTCCTGCAATTGGATCCATAATGACCCCCAAAGTAGCCAGAAACCTTCCAGATTTCCCTGGGTCTGTCTAGATGAGAGTTTGTTCTCGCATTGGCCTGTCTGTGAATTAACTCCACTTAGTTTGCATTGAAGCTGATTGAAAGCATGTACCAGCAACTGTTTAAGTACTTTGGATGATTTTGCACCAAAATCTTGAACTTTGGAAAGATCTTAACCACTCCATCGATAAAATTATCCAATATTTCTCCTAACATCTTTTGGAAAACTCTCACCAGGGCTTTTCATTTCCAGTTTAAACATTCAAAACCTCTCAGCCATCTCTAATTTTGCACATGTTAATTTGATGATCCACAAACGGCCATAAAGAGAAGGATAAACCACAAGCATTTGTGTTTTAGAACAGATGTCTATGGGAGGGGTGAGTCTTCCATGTACAACCTATTAGCTCACTTGTATTAACTGGCAACCAATTAACAGGATCACAAATATCTAGTCTAGACATAACCTCTGGGACTCTGTGTGGGTGCAAGATTTGGTCCATGTGCGTCTGATTGCAGGACGGGAGCCTCAAACCAGAACGTTATAGTCTGCTCATAACTTTAAACAGAAGCACTGATGCCATTATTTAACAGAATGGAAAAATCAGATCGAGCTAATCAGTTTAGGTCTTAGTGCTTTCGGGGTGTTTATAAGTAACATTACTGCAATAATCGCAAAATCTAAGTATGAAGAAATTACCCATCGAAATGGGGCTTTTGCTACTATATATATGCAATGTACTTTTTGGATATTAAAATATATATAATTTTGCAAGCTATCTTGGTGGTTTTTTTAAAAAACTGTATTAATTGTTACAATGAAACTGTTGTATGAGGAGGATGATGTAAAAAAAATGTGACAAAATAAATGGTGGTTTTCTTCTCTAAGGCATCACATTGTCCCACTCTCTCCCTCCCCTCTCATACCTGCAGATAAAGCATGATCTTTGCCTCTAAATTAAATTGAGCTAAAAAGGAAAGCAAAGCAGCATCATAGTAGTGGCAATCCATCCTTATCACTATGGAACAATATCAACCTCTTAGTCCAGAAAATCCATGTCCCTGGAGCTGGTGTTTGTCAGACCAAATTCAGTTATTGAAGTGTCTAAATCCAAAACTCAGGCTCCATCTTTTGTCCATGGAGAGAGAGGGAGAGACACAAAGCGGTAGAGCAGCCAATACTCGAGGAGGTGAAGTGTCTTGCACAAGGACAGTGGCAGGCCCCTGTGATGGGGTCACAGCACTGTGTTGAGAGCCATGACTGCCCCAACAGACATCTCCATCTCTTTGCTCCTTGGAGTGCTTGAGAAGCCACTGATGCAAGGTAGATGTGCAATGCTGAATGTGTTACCAGCCTTCCTGCTCATGTTTCTCACCTATCCCCAAACCCCAGGGAAAGCCAGTGCTCCAAAGCATTCCTGAGATGGAGTAAGAGGCTGCACAAACAAGCACTGCCAAGGAATCTTCTGATTGTGTATAAAGGTCAAGCAAAGGCACTTCCTGTATTTTTGCAGACGCACGGTGGTCCTGAGAGATAGCTTGATCTTTCTGCCGATTTGATAAACCCTTAGAAACACATAACTGCACAAGCACACCATTTCCTTCCTCCACACACAACCTTTTGTTGCCTAGTTTCTAGTACAATAGCTTTCGCTGGCTTGATTAGCAAGCCTGGGCTCTGAAAAAGAGTGATGTGAGTGTGTTCAACCGCCACAGAGCTGTTCCCTTTGTGTACTCAGCCATAGTTGCTCAATTTAGTCATTAGAGTGAGTGGTTTTTTGCTTATCACTATTGTTTTTACTAGAGGGCTATCCAGATTCGTTCTGGCTATGCATCATCAATAGAGATATCAACTGGTTTATTTGAACGCGGTGTGCCTGCCCAGTTGCCAGGAATAGGAACATCTGAAGACTGGAGTTGCACAGACACGGCGAAAGCCAGAATCTGCAGGTTATCAGAGTGCAAAGATGTCTGAAAGCAAAACTTGGCCAGCAGGATCCTTGGTGAAAAGACTAGAAAACAACCAGTGATTTAAGAAGTGTCTGTTCCCAACTTGCAATACCTCAAAGGAGCCCAGACTGAGGTGGAAGGTGATCACAGCATCCATAGCAGCGGTCCTTTCTGTTTCCTTTCAATGCTTCTCTTCAGGGTACTTGGTGGTATTAATCTTTGCTAGGATTTGTTAATATTCAGCTTTAGATGAGTTGGCTGCACAGAGCAGACTGCATTCCCATGGAATAAAGAGATCTTGGAGCAAAGAGATCTCACACCAGTCTGCCATACAGCCTCAGACTGGTGAGGCACTTCCCAGGCACCTTTTAGCTCTTTCATAAGATCTTATTATTCCATTCCTCAGGTAAAGGACAAGTAATAACACACAGATGGGAGCAGCGCACCTGTACCTTGACAGCAGCCTGACTTTGCCATCTTTGAAGCTTTAGGGGTGATAACAGGGGGATCCCCCCTCATAACCCACATTTCTGGGACACGCTGAGAGAAAATAAACAAGGAATTTGATGGTACTAATGCTACTTCTTGCTTTTCCCAGGAGGAGACGGCAGATGGAACTCAAATATTTCAGGCTTAAGTCAGAAAAGTTACCAAACAGATGGTTGGGATCACATGGTTGTGAGCTGTGAGTCAACAGGGATGGCAGAAAACCTCTGCATTACAGTTCAGAATTCAAACCTCACCGGGAAGCTCAGCTCTCATTGAAATCAGTGGTAATTTAGATATTGATTTCTAGTGAGTGAGTATTCACCCAGTATTTTTGTTCTCCTCCCCAAGCTGAAAAAGGGAATGGGATCTAGCTTAAATATGCCAAACTAGAATGAGCTTTACATTTCACCTCCTATAAACAGATATTGCCTATAATCCCTGGATGCCAGAACCCATCCTTTAGCAGCTTAACTGCTTTTATATACCTAAGAGTTGTACCCAGTGGGTGAATTTCCAAACAGCTGCAGATATCTAACATGCATCTAATGCAAGGGAGAGGGATTTCCCCATGTGGGGACCTTCCCATTAGTAAAGATGTGGAAGCATTTCTCATACTGCTGCCCAACAAGCATACTCCAGTCCTAATGGGATGTCAGCCACATGGGACACTTGCCATAAATTCTGTTGGTGCAAATATTTGATGTGAAACTGGACTTGTCTAGTAATATCTCATGTTATTCTTACCATTCACAATGAGAGTAAATGACTATGCCTGAAGCTTTGTATTAAATACATGTTTAATTACAGATGAAGCCAGCTGCTGTTTCCCACCCCTACCACCAGCAGAAAAGAGCCATTGGTCTGTAAATTCCAGGTTAAAGGAGCCAGCTTTGCTTTGTTGCACTGTTACAATAATAGCTATTTACTGGCTGCTGTGCTGGGCAGATAGAGTATTTTTAACGACCTAAGTGAAATGAGTTTGTTTGACTTCAGCCTGCTTCTTAACAAAGGATGTTCTCCCACATCAAACTGAGCATTGCTGCATTTGGTGTTAATTAGAGCTGTAAGGGGACTGGGGTTTATAAATTCACTTCAAAGACCCTATTTGTATACTTTTGCACGATACCTAGCATAACATCCATGTTATGATTTGCATCTGTAAAAGCAGAACTTGTTGCAAATAAAACTCAGACTTTTCTATCCTATTAGAAAATAACTAGGAGACAACTAAGGTCACACAAAGAATTCCACACAACACATCATTTACCTTGTGTGTTGTAATTTGTTTCGTCTACAGAGGTAGAAATCCCTGCATGTGTAATGGAGCACTGTGCAAGCAGGTGTGATGGTGATAGTCACTGTTTACACCTGAACAGACCTTTCAATCAGTATAAACAGCTGCAGCAGATAAGTAGGAAGGTTTTGTTGGGCAGGGGAGGCTCTCTTAGAGCAGGGGATTTAGCTGCTCCTTGCTTTGGAGCAGGCAGAAAAGGATGGATGTAGGTTATTTTTTGTTTGAAGTCGTATTGCTGAAGGAGGAAGAGTGACCCAGGGCCTCTAGAGGTTTGATGTGCAGCTATTTCAACACAAGAGCTTGCTTCTTCCTTTCCAGGAACTGCTTCAAACTTGTTATTTACTTTGGCTTTTTGTTAACTTGCTGTCTCCTGGAGCTGTAAAGTCTGATGCTGGAGCTACTTTAACTTCCCTGCTGCTGCAAAGCCCGATGTGCAAGCCAAAGGAGTCTCCTCTGCTACAGGCTGGTCTAGATGCATCACACCACAAGTGGGGATGAGCAGCAGCTCCAGCCCTTGGGGAGCACAAGGTGGGTTTTCTAAGTGTCTCTGTGTGGCTGCTGATTGTGCTCTGGCTGTTGGAAGATGGTATCTGCCATAACCTGAATACCTCACCCTTAGGTTTTCTGTCACCCCCAAGGCCTGTAGGGCTGATGTACCATGGTGTTAAGCTAAAACAAGTGAGAGGTGGAGGGTTAGAGTGGAGGTTCCTGTGGATGGTATGAAGCTTTCAGGGAGGCTAAAGTGGGGGATGTGTGTGCTGCAGCTGCCTGTGGAAACCTCACAAGGCTCTGGGATGGGCTCTGTTCTCTTGGTGTTTTGGAGAAGCAGGGATCCAGGGGGCTTTGGAGTGGTTGGCAAAGCTCCTGGTGTAGGAGCACGAAGGTATGGATGTGATTTGGGCTTCTAGATATTGTCAAGCGATAAAATGGGTCTACAGCAGTGAATCCTTTGTGTGAGTGTCTGTAGGCTCGGTAATGTACCAGGAACACTTCCAAATTCAAGGGGAGCTTCAGCTGAGCAGATGCTTTTGGGCACTGTTGCAAAACTAACATAGAGCTGGAACTCTCTGCTTTCCCTAGGTGGTCTGTGTGGCTGCTTTTGTTAATGCTGGGGAAACTGAGGCTCAAAGCAGAGAGTGATAACTTGCTTGAAGCTACAGAAGGGTTGCATATGGAGTACAGGTCTCCCCAGACCCAGCCTTGCTGTTCTTAGCTCTCTCCACCCTACTGCATGCTCTGCTGAG
>JANHGB010044040.1:15971-26771 GCA_026283785.1 Coracopsis vasa
GGAAGACCTAGGGAACTACAGGCCAGTCAGTCTTACCTCAGTTCCAGCAAGATCATGGAGCAGATCTGACTGGAAACTATGTGAAGGCACATGGAAAATGAGATGATTGTTGACAGCCAACAAGGCTTTACTAAGGGCAAATCCTGTCTGACCGATTTGGTGGGTCTCTATGACAGAGCTGCAGAACTGATGAATAGAGGCAGAGCACTTGACATCATCTACCCAGATCTGTGCAAAGCATTTGACACTGTCCTGCAGGACAAACTGGAGAGGCACCCATCGAACGATGCACGGACCACTCACTGGGTAAATTAGCTGAATGGTCACACTCAGAGGGTTGTGGTCAACGGCTCAACGTCCAGTTGGAGACCAGTAACGAGGAGTGTTCATCAGGGATCAGTATTGGGACCAATCGTGTACAACATTTTTGTTAGCGACACAGACAGTGGGATTCAGTACACCCTCAGTAAGTTTGCTGATGACATGGAGCTGTGTGGTCTGGTTGAAACACTGGAGGGAAGGAATGCCATCCAGTGGGACCTTAACAGGCTGAAGAGTTGGGCCAGTGTGAACCTTATGAAGTTCAACAAGGCCAAGTGCAAGGTCCTGCACCAGGGTCAAGGCAATTCGAAGAACTATGGATGAGCAGACAATGGATTGAGACCAGCCCTGAGGAGAAGTACTTGGGGGTGTTGATTGATGATAAACTTAACATGAGCTGGCAGTGTGCGCTCACATCCCAGAAACCAACCATTTCCGGGGCTGCATCAAAAGGAGCATGACGAGAAGATTGAAGGAGGTGATTCTTCCTCTCTACTTCCATGAGACCCCACCTGGAGTACTGCATCCAGGTCTCTTTATTATCAAAAAGAGCTTACTAAGCATGCATAATGCAAGAGTCTGTTACTGGTCAGGTATATACCTATTTTCTATTCAGAATGAATATTGCATATTATAGTGAGAAAACTAACAGCTGCTGAAGCACCAACGTTATTGCATGTAACCAATCTTCTGCATTTTCAGGAGAATCCTTTTTTCAACCAGAATTTATTGGTCTGATCTACTGTACTTTTAAGAATCAAATGCCACCTGTGCTTCACCTGTTTTCACAATGTAAAGCCTGTGGCAGCAATAAGTAAAGGTGGGTAGAAGAGCTCAGGGGTAATATCAGTGGAGCTATCATTCCTCCTTTAGGAATAGACAGTAATAAAAGCTCACAAAGTTGTTTTCCTTGGCAAGATTTCAAGTATAAGTCTCTAAAACACAGCTTCCATGGTCATGAGTTGGCAAATCATCCTTTTAAGTCTCACATGCTCACATATATTGCTTAATTTGAACTTGGTCTGACATAAGCAGTTTTAAAGCTGGACATAAAATTCAGCATTTTGAAGTTTATTGGTAATGAGGAGGAAAAGGAAAAACAATCTGATCTTTAAAGATGTTCACTTACACCATAGAGAGAACATGTACACATGCAAACCTGTGAGATAAAAAGCAAGGGGAGGATGGGGCAGGAATACTAAAGGAAAATTAACTGTGTTAAATAAAGCATCTGCTGAACATGGAGTGCACAGTTTTGCCAGAATATGTTTGGAAGAATTATTTTATTCATAACATTGCCCATATAGCTTTATCTAACAAGTTTTAAATTGAATGTAACTTTGAAGCTGGTGAGGGGAACACAGATGATTAGTTCCAAGAAAAAGTGGTCATGAACTTAGACAAGTTTTCCATTCCCACCCCCACTCTAAATACCTCAAAAAGTTGTTGACAGATTATCAGACTTCGAGGACTGCATCTCAATGAAGAAACCAGAAGAGAAAAAGTAAAAAACATCTTAATGAAAAAAAGAAAAAGAAAAAGAAAGAGAAGATAAAAGAAAACATTAAATAATTGGCAGAACACTGCCTCCCAGCACAGCTCACAGCCTATGGACTGCACCTAGTGTGATTTAGAAGTAGAGCTGTCTATGAGTTCAGCCACTGAAGGAACTTATGAGTGGAACCAGAAGAGCTGGCATGGTGTGAGAAGCCAGTACTGCATTTTATGAGCTGTGCAATAATTTTAAAAGCTTTCTCCAATTTATTTTAGCTTGAGGTATGAATGCCTGGGCTCACCAAGCACTGTGAATATTGCAGCACCCTGCAAGCATGTAGATGCAGACTATCTTTTGGGAAGAAGTCCCATCAAACTAAGTGTGTGGGGTTGGGCTGAGTGCTTCTGAATAAGCCTTTTTAATCTGCTGGATAATTACGTCTTTCATCAAATAATTCTGTGTGGTAGTGACACAATAATTATAGAAATGGTCTTTTCTGAATGCCATTAACATGTGTTCAAGCAGAAAGAAAATTGTAAGTCCAGGCCAGAGGAGAAGAGAGGTGAGAGACCTGGAGACACAGTATGGAGCAGACCTCTTTCCTGCTGCTAGGGGACAAAAAGGAATTTTCTCTTCTTCTCCACTGTTAAAAATCTTCAGCCTGAACAACAAAGTATAAAAAATTGATGATGTCAATAGTTCTCATTTAATTTAACTTTACTGAAGTGTGTAGGATATTTTCCATGGGCTCCTGCCATTTTTTTTTCATTTCTGAGTTGATTCAAGGTGGAGCTATATTCCATGCTTTTCAGACCTAACCTTGAAGGGAAGTGGTTAAGCTCCACTCAGCCAAGCTGGCAGGAGAGTGTGCAGCTCTACAGGCAGCTGATTCAATTGCACTGCTGAAATCAAATAGCACGTTCCAGATTAGATTACTGCAGCAGAGTCTCACTTTGAGCAGGGCTTTTGTAGGGGTGGCAGGCAGTGGGTGACCAGTCCAGCCCAATGATGTCACCTAAAAGGACAGAGGAAGAAATGGAGGAGAAGGTGGGGTGGGTGGAGACAGAGGAATGGGGATGCTGGAGAGGAATGAAGTGACAAGATCTGCTTTGGCAAGTGAGAATCTTCAAAAAACAATAACAGCAACTGCAGCACCAGCAAACCAACAAGCAAGCCTCTTAACACTTATGTTATTTTTAAAGTGACAGAGCCTGGAGAAAGGCAGAAGTGATAGCAACCTCTCCCTACTTCTGCAAGACGCAGTGCAGGGATCGGTTTCTTCACACTGTACCTCCAAGCCAAAAATTAACCTCACTAATTCTAGAAAAACATGCCTGCCAGCCATGCTGAGCTGGGTGGTGGTTTTGTGCAGCAACAGGATGGCAGCATTTAAATAATTTGTTTTCATATTATAAGCCACATCCTAGCCCCAGGCACCCTTGCAATGTGAGCTCCAGCGGAGTTGCACCACACATCTGGCTTCCGAAACATCTCATGTTATGGCGGAGGAGGGGAAAGGACTCCACACTGTGATGCCAAAAAAACACCCCAACACTCAAGCCTTGTCAGAGGCAGGGACCTTACTCTGACTCTCCTAATTGCTGGTGCTGGCTGTGGAAGGTGGCCTGGGTGCTCTCTCCACGTGGCTGTTGATAGGGAATTCTCTGCTCCTACTTCTGAGAAGGCAAATTCAGTTTCTGGAGCAATTGTAAAAGGGACAGGAATATGATTGTTTTCCTGTTCATTTTATATTTCAATCCTAAAACAAGGAAGGAAAATTCCAGCAGAATGAACTTTTCATCAGAATTAGTACTTCTGATGCCTTCTTTCTTACACAAAGCTTAGGACAGAGCTCATAACCCAAGTAAACATGATTCCAGCTTTTAATCGTGCTTTCCAGGACCAGGGGGATGTTTTATCCGCAGGATCACAGAATCACGCAGAATTGCAGAATGGTTGAGGCTGGAAGGGACCACTGGAGGTCATCCAGTCCAATCTCCCTGCTCAGACAGGGTCACCTGGAGCACATCCCTGACCCAGGTGTAGGACCTTGCACTTGGCCTTGTTGAACTTCATAAGGTTGGCATCAGCCCACCTCACAAGTGTGTCAAGGTCCCTCTGGATCCCATCCCTTCCCTCCAGCGTATCGACTGAACCATACAGCTTGGTGTCGTCGGCGAACTTGCTGAGGGCGCACTCAATCCTACTGTCCATGTCACTGACAAAGATGTTGAACAGGATTGGTCCCAACACCGATCCGTGAGGGACACCACTCGTTACTGGTCTCCAATTGGATATTGAGCTGTTGATCACAACTCTCTGCATGTGGTCATCCAGCCAGTTCTTCATCCACTGAGTGGCTCATCCACCAAAATGGATCTCTCTCCAATTTAGAAAAAGGGATGTCATGTCAAATGCTTTGCACAAGTCCAGGTAGATCATGTCAGCTGCTCTACCCCTGTCCATCAGTTCCGTAGCCCCATCATAGAAGGCCACCAGATTGGTCAGGCAGGATTTCCCCTTAGTGAAGCCTTCACCTGTCCTTTATAGACCAAAACTGGACACAGTGTTCCAAATGCAATCTCATCAGTGCCAAAAAGGGGCAAATGATCACTCTGCTTGATCTGCTCGCTATGCTCTTGCTAACACAGCCTATTTGGCCTTATTACCTATTTTTGCAACATCATCTTGCACTTATCAAGGGATGAGGCTTTACTTTCCACAAAAGGATTCCATGTCAGCAGATGAACTAAACTCTATTTACAATGCCCACTGAAGGCATCTGTTTTCAGCCTGCCTGCTATGAATGTTCTCTCTCCAGAGCTCCCACAGGCATGGCGGTGAGCGTATTCAAGCTGCAGATGAACAATTTGAACTGCTCACAGAAGTACATAGAGCACAGCAAGGAAAATCAGCCTTAAGAATATGACGATGCTTGTTCTCACATTAATGAATTTGCCTATCTGAGGTATCTCTTGTGACAGCTGTATATATCAAAAGGTAATGGGTCTGTAACACACTAATGTCTGAAATGCAGCAAGGTGTCCTGCGTGAAATATAGACTGCTACCACAGCCTCACAAAACATTGGAGCTGCCAGTTTTATGAAACAAATCAGAGGGAAGACCATCACAAAATACTGAACAAAACTTTAAGGAGGGACTATGCATGGTATCAACACTATCAAAGCCAAAAAGCACTTTTTGAGTCTTGAAAAAGACAGACTGTGTAATTCCACAATGCAAACACATACTAAATCTCTGTGAAGATCTGTAGATTAATTTCTCCCGATTTATCAGGCAAGGGTGGTTTATACCAAGTTTCCCTTACAACATAAGCGATGGTCAATTCAGAGAAGGTGGCAGAGAGCTCACAAGAAATAAAGTCACCATATTGAATGAGTCCTGGTAATAAAAACTCCAGCTAGCGGGCACCACTGCAACACATTTACAAGCCATGCAAGTCTTTTGTTGGAACCAGATGAAAGTCACATCAATGCATGCATGATACCAGATGTTATTTTCTTCCACACGATGGCTACAATACAAAGCTATTAACACACAAGCAAACAAGTGGCCAGGGAAACAATAGCTGAAGCAGAAAACTCTGATTTTAATCTTTCAGCAGTAAACTTGGGGTTTAGCTCACAACTTCAAGAAACCCAGACTGTAATCCCAACAGCGACAGTTCCAGAAACACTAACGAGCCCAACTCACAGCTCAGCAAGAGTGGCAAAAGCCCAGCTGGCAGCCCAGCAAGAATGGCAGCAGAAGCAGCTGCTAGAGACTTGTGAACCCAGGTGCACAGCCCTGGGCACTTGCACATCTCAGCCCTTCCCTAGCCAGAACAAACCATTTCCAGAGGTGGATCTGACATTACAAATAGTAGCTATTGGAATTATTGCTGAAGGAGAAATCATCTGAAGTTTGAATGTTTTAAAGTGGAAAGGGCTTAGGGGATATGGCTGCATCCTATGAGGCTCTCAGAACCTCCACTTATATGAAGAGGAGATCTTCATGAAAAGTGTTGATGGTCCTTCTTACAAGAGAAATGTCTCTCATCAAGGATGGGGCCATGCGTTGATATTGGAAAGATTAAGTAAGACAACTCAGTGATTCAAACATCAGGTTTACAAGTGATGAAGGATTGAAGAAACCTGTTAAGAGTAAGGGCACCAACTACAATGGTGACTAAGAAAGCACAGGTATGAGAACTTATAGATACCAGCTGTATGTTAACAG
This sequence comes from Coracopsis vasa, assembly GCA_026283785.1. Taxonomy (NCBI): domain Eukaryota; kingdom Metazoa; phylum Chordata; class Aves; order Psittaciformes; family Psittacidae; genus Coracopsis; species Coracopsis vasa. Next base: position 22,028 of record JANHGB010044040.1, read on the forward strand.
TTTGCAGAACAAAAGGAGACTAGGAAAGTAGCTTCTGTCAAAGGAAATGCAATCTGTCGCTTTTCCAGCCAATCTCTGCCAAACCACCAAATTTCATTAGTCCCAAGATAAAAGGCCTAAGTCACAGCACAACAGAAATTTTCAGCTCATCACAAAACTTCAAAACCTGATGGGACTGATTCACTGATTTTGCAACTTAACACATTACTTTTTACAGTTCACAGGGGAGGAAATTCACACAAATGATCATTTAAGAACTATCATGACAGTTTTTGTCAGTTAGTAAAGGACTGAAGGATTTAAGACTTCCCAGCCTCTGAGATTTACCTACTTGCAGCAAGCAGGCTGCTTTTCAGGTATTTGCAATAACCTGCATCACATTTACTGCTTAACACCTCCAGCTTCACTGACTTCCCCAATTTTCTGGCACTCCTCTGCAACTTTCAACCACCTCCCAATACATTCCTTTCATACCAAAAGAAATTACTGTATTTCTTCAATTGGGAGGACTATTAACATCCATTAAACTCTCCTGCACTCACAACCATATAATATCTTGCTTCACCTCTCCCTACTCTTTTCTCAAAATACCAACTCCCTATTAAGTGTAATCCTTCCTTCTGAACATAGCTTTAGTTTCCTCACTATCCACCCTCTAGAAAACTATAATTTTAATACAGATAGATTTTAAATACTGTGTATAACCTTGCAGAAGTTTTACATATCGGACATATCGCGAAAGAACTCAGAACCAGATCGCTTTAAGCTAAAACAGAGGTATTGGGAGCTATATTTGTGAGCACATAGGGGCTTTCTACATTTAAAGGATGGCAGAATCTGGGATGGTCTAGCATTCTACTTTGCATCTATCTGCCCATACACACACATACATGTATATGTGTACATATATATACATAAACAGGCATCTCACAGGGAGGAGGATGACGACGTATGTCAAGTTTTAAAGTGTTACACTGGTATCATAAATCAAGCAAATATAACCTTAAAATGGCCAGGCAGTCAGGAGAGGTAGTCTGACACACATTGTGAAGCAGCCTGGAACAACGATGAATCTTGCAGTTGCAGAGGGTGAGCTTTGTTACTCCCCAGGGCAGACTTTGAAAAGGTCTTGTCCAGGCCTTTCCAGTCAGGACAGCAAAAGTACAATTCCCAAAATTAAAGTACTCTTTCAAATCATTCTCATACTGCAGCTATGATTCAAGAATAAATGGAGCTTGAATTTATCAAAAAGCTAAAGTAACTTCTTAACTGGGGAACACATTATCCTTGCAGAACGGTGAAGTTGGTGTCAAGTGTCAAGCTCAGCACTTCATACTAAGCAAAATACAGTTTGGATTTTTGGAATTGCAAGCTCAGCTTTTTACATAAGAAACGTGATATAACCTGAAGTAATCAATCCTGATAGGTAAAAGAGAAACGCCTTTTTCATCTAAGCAGAAAGATCCAAGGTTATGAAAACCTCTGTCAATTTCTGCTCATCACTAAACAACATGGTAAGGAACATGCCTTCTGGCAGAGCCTCAAGCTGCTACACAAGACCATTAAAGATGTAAACCTTCACAGTGAAAAATCTCCTCTAACTCTGGAGAGCTGTCTATTCCACAAGACATGCAGAGGAAAAAATACGGAAAGAAAAAATAATAAGTAAAAACAGAAACAAAAAAAGGAGGAAGGGGACACACACACACACACACGTGGGAGAAATGTCTCATAACTCTACCAGGAAAGCAATTATGAGCAGATTACAATTGATTTTCTATCTATGCTAACTGGAAATGACTACAGTTTGAGATCAGGAGGTAAGAAAAATGACTGCTTCTTGTTACACCATCTCACATCTGCTTTTGTTATATTCTACCTTTAACATATAATTTAGTAACTAAAATGAAGTGTCAATTCTTTCATGCATAAAAATATGGGTTTGTTCAATTAATGGGCTTCTTGCTTCAAACATATGGTAGAAGCAGTACATTTACTGTAAATATTTAGTAAGCTTGAAGACAGGAGGCATTTTAAACATAACTATACATACGTAACAAGAGATACAAAGCACCACTATATAATAACTTCAGTCTGAGGTCAGAAACATTTCAGTCTCTTGATAGAAACAACTAGCTGCAGAATTTCTTTTTCTTACTTCAGGTACAGTTTTCAGTACCACAAGACAAAATCCGAAGCATTAACTACCTTGATCACTAATAAGGCCACTGGCTAGCTGCCATGGCAACAAACACTACGGAAAAGAGTGAACAATGAAATATCTCTTGAATAACTTAAGAAAACCCAACACCTTATCCATGTCTTCCTAGCTACATGTGGGATACTGCTTCACAGAGCAGCAAAAGCAGCAGAATAGTGTTTACAGAACAGGAAAAAGAGGAGGTTTACACCATAACCTTACACATCATGCATTTTCTAGCCTTCCCCTTCATTACTATAACCCCTTCCTACTCTTCCTCACTACTGCCACTCTCTTTCAAGCACTTCAGTTCTCAAGATTTATTTAAAATACAAACTACAAAGAGATCCATGACTGAAATCTCTTTTAATTAAAAAAGTGCAACCAGCAAAAAAACCTACACAGACTTGAAATGTTCAAGGGCAGATTTGTTTTTTGTTAGTTTGTTTGTTTTTAAATTACTGGTTCAAGTCAGAAGTTATGGATCTGATGCAGAAAATACCAAAACAGGTTTTATGACTCCTGTAATGAAAGAAGTCAAACTAAATCACACATCTCCTTTATACCGAACACGGAATTGCTTAGCTATAGGCATTTCTGAGTACAACAAAAACTTACCTGAACCAAGCAAGTTCCTTGTTTCACCTCCTACTGACTCCAAATTGTCCTTTTCCAGCTTGATTAAAAACTACTTTCAACTTCACATAGGATGTATAAGATTTCGCAGAAGAAAATCTCATAAGGTTTTCAACTTACCTATATAAAATTGAACAGTATACAGGTTTCATCAAATATTGAACTGAATCTCCAATTTCTTCAAGTCTCAACAGCAAGCCTAGTTTTCTTCAAAAGATTAAACAGCTCTGGAATACCACTAATGTTTTTAAAGGTTGGTACAACCCAGAGAATCAGGCAGTGAAATCACTCCATTAGACTGTGCTCAGCTCAGCAGTCAGCCTGAAATGCACAATCTACACAGATGAGTCAAGTCTGGATAATTCCTTCATGCTCTGTCAGGTTGAGAGTATGGGACTTGTTTTTAAATTGCATACCTTCAATAAACTCCACTTCTCTTTGCATTTACAGTACAAAATAACATTTTTAAAGCATGCTTTGATTTGTGGATGCCTAGAAATATGGTTAGTGGAACTCTGGCTATCAGGACCTTATAAACAATAACTGCCTTTTGAAAAGAATCACAAACAGTAAAGGTAAATAGTAAGACCACTGAGTTACTGCTGCCCTTTGGAAGTCTAGTCTAGTAATAAAGGTGCAATAACTATGTTGGATTAAAACCATGAATGCAGGAAGGCTTATGGAGAGATGAAATATTTTTAATTGGTTCAACTACCTCCATTACGAAAAAAAAAGTAAGTTTTTGAATTCTCAAGACTAGCTGATGTAATTAATAAAAAAGAAGGGGGGGGGAGAGAAAACACAAAATCCTTTCCCTGTTTCCCTCAAATAGTTGCAAACGTGCTTAAAGCTAACATATCAAATTCTCTATTCACTACAGTACACCCTGTTGAAGAGTAACACTTCACTTTAAGTATCACCAGACAGAAAGTGCAGTTCATTAAGATTTGTCTAACACGGTACTGGAAGAAGTGGTACCATAAACTCACTGGCTCGCACCATGGGCAAATGCGACATGGTAAGCAGACAATAGAAGAGGAAGAACCCTGTCACTTAGAAACTCAAACATAAATAGTTTATTTTCTTTCCAGATCAAAAGACTATGCTACTGCTATTCTAAGTATGCTGTTAATTGCATTAAGAGCCGCAATTATGAATTATGTCTCTGCTTTGCAAACACTTACCAAGAGGACAAGACAAAGTAAACAAGACATTTCAGTACATCTGCTAAAGAAGTGTGGTCTACTGCTCAGTGGGATGGATTTACTTAACCCAACTTTCAGCAACACCATCGCTTAAGGGCTATTTAGCCCTACCAAAGCTACCGAAGCAGTCAGGCACGGGAGTGCCAGACAGGGCCACGGCCGGCTGCATTAGGTGCTGCACATACACAGCCCAGCGGAGTTTCCTCCCCCGGGGGCATTATAAAATAACGTCACTGCTCCACAAATATAACCGTACATGCCTGGCGCTGTTACGCAGACATGCCTGCAGAGTTAGGTCCAAAACACACAGGTGGATGAAAATTAATTTTTAAGATAAATTGGAACTTAAAGCCACAGCTAGATCTGAGAATGGTGCAGCCAATGCTTTCAGAGGTTTCTGCCTATTACGGTTTGGTTAAACAGCACAATCTGCAACTTAGGCAGCCGGTTCTCTCACCCAAAGCGAAGAGAACAGATCTATACTGTTCTCAGAGAATTATTAAAAACAACCCAACAAAACCAACCCAAACCCACAAGTCAGAAGCAGGGTAACAGCAGGGTAGGCAGAATACCTGAAATAACTTTTAAATCCCTTTTCAGGTCCCCGGTACTCCGGGTGCGGGTGTCCCCCGGGGCAGCGCCAGCTCCGGACAGCCGCGGTCGTGCCCCCGGGAGCAGCCCCACGGGCAGGCCTGGCGCTGGG